>OZ038383.1:109653562-109705787 GCA_964036045.1 Eutreptiella sp. 'Long Island Sound 2002'
TCCAAGGTATGTAAAGCATTTTTTAGGCCGTATTTATGTTGTTTTCACCCTATTTAGGGTGTGTGTGGCTTGGGGTAGATTCTCTGCGAGGTAGACTTGCCGAAGGCAATAGAGTTTTTCTGAAACCGATTTTTTTGATACTTTGGCCATCCAAAATGATCAAATATACTACGTAAAGCATGTTTCGGCCCCTCTTCATGTGTTTTTCAGGTGCTGTGTGGTGCGCCTACCCGAGGCTGCACTGTTCTTACTGAGCCCCACCTCTGCTGTTCCCTGTGCTCGCACAGTGCGCACGGCGATGAGTTGCTCGCGGAGCCCGCGACGTGCACTCCGCCTGCTTGCTGCTGCTGAGCGTCGCGTGGCGGGCCCTGCGCCTTCGGGACCAGGGCGTCAGACCGCCTTCGCTCACCCGACCGCCTGCCCCTGTGGCAGCTCGCTCGGGCTTCGGCAGCCCCGTGCTCCGGGGCGACCAATTTCTGGGTGCCGCTGGGCACATCCTCATCCCCTTCGGCGCCCTCTTCACGGGGGTGACCTCAACCTGCGCTGCGCGCTGCGCGTGTGCCGCCATCCGCTGTGCGAGCGATGAGCGCAGACGGAGTGCACACTGCCGCCCAGGTCGCGGCGGTGCTGCAGCAGCCAGAAGTCCTGGCTGCACTGGGGGCAGCGCTTGCCCCCTTTCTTGCCCAACAGGCGGGAGATGCCGGCCAGCAGGCGCCGCACGCTGCAGCTGCCGCCCCTGCTGCACGGGCCGGGCGCTCTCGCTCTCGTGGGCCGCGAGGTGTGGCGTCAGCACCGGCTGCACCGCCCACCGCCGAAGCCGCGACCGTCGCGGCACTGCAGCGCCAAGTCGCGGCGCTGCACGAGACCATCGTGCTGCTGAAGCAGGAGCTGGCGGCGGCGCGTGGCGAGCCTGCGGGCGCGCCTGCCAAGCTCCGGCGGGCTGCTGCGGCTGCCCCGCGCGCTCCTGCGCCGGCTGCCGCCCCAGCGGCCCCGCGGTCGCAGCCGCGGCCGAATCCGGCCCCCGGTGGCTGGGTACTGGCTGGACGGCAGCGCGGCCAGAAGCGCCAGGTCTCCCCCTCGCCTGCCTGCTACTGGGAGGGCTCTGGCGACGCGCGCCGCCATCTCATGCACCAAGCTGGGTGCCGCTGCATCGGGCCTTCGGGGATTGCAGCCCCTGAGTGTTTCCCGCCGCACCCGCTGGCAGCGACGCGGCCCTACTGGGCCAAAGAGGACGTGAAGTATGAAGAAGGAGTTGTCAACCTCAACTCCTTCACCATTCGCCGGTACGTCCAGCAGCTGGAGGCCCAAAACCCCCAGCCGTCCTCGCAGGGGCGCAGCAACGCCCAGCGGGGCCCGTCTCAGGGGTCTCCCAGGGGTTACGCGGCTGCGGCGGCCCGCCCTTCGGGAACCGCCAGCCGTGCCCGCGTGCAGGTGGTGGCAGCGCCTGGACGGCAGAAGGCGGGCCCCCAGGCGATCCAGCCCACTGTGGCGACCCTGCAGGCACTCCTGCCCGATGCCACTGCGGTCCAGCCCCGGCGCCTCTACCAGGGCGCCGATCAGGAGACGCTACGGGCCTGGGGCCCGGTGCAGGTCACGCCGGGCCGGCACCCGGCAGAATGGCGCAAGCCGAAACGGGCAGACGCCATGCGCTGCGTGGTCCTGGTGGGCTGCACCATCCACGAGGCCCACCTCGCTGCCTCCGCGGTGTTTACCGCGCATGAGGATGCGGGCACCGTCACTGCGGTTGTGCAGGTTCGCGGGGGCGGCCGCGCCTCCCCCACTGCGGCTACCCTGCTGCAAACGCTGCGCCGCTCCCGCGACAGCCTGCGGATCCCGAGGGTCGCCCTGCAGTGCAGGGTGCGTACGGAACGCCTCCCCTGGGAAACCGCCGACCCTGCGGTGGTTGACCCGGCGCCACTGGGCCATGTCCTCCAGGTGTCCTGGACGCGCCCTGACGGGGACCATGACGACCAGCCTGAGGACCTGCCGGACGTAGACCCGCCCCCCCTGGCGGATGACCAGCCAGCCACCGCGCGTGTGGTCTGCATGCTAGACCCGATGGCCCTGGCGGACACAGATGCCGACCGGCTGCACGTCTGGCGATTTGGCCTAGAGGAGGCATGGCGGCATCTCAGTCCCCTGCTGCCCCAACTGCCCCAGCGCCCGCCCATGAACGTGGGCCGCCAGGGGGATTGGGTGGAGGCGTCGCTGGACCTCCCTGTGGACCTCATCCCGGTGGTCCTACGCGCCAGCGGCCGCGTGCGCGGGGTGCTGTACCGCCCCTGGGCCACGTCCGGTGAGGATTACCCTCACCCGGCCCATATTATGCGCTTTGTGCGGCCACCAGAGCGCCGCGGCCCCCTGCCGGAGGCATGGAAGGAATTGGCCGCGGATGAGGCCTTCTCCGGCCACTTCGCGGGCCTAGTGGAGGGGGGCTCTGCGGGGCGCATCGGCGTCCGAGTATGGGGCCCAGGGCCGTCGGACCCTGACGTCGCGGCGGCGGCCGCCCGCGTATTGGGCGCGCCGGTGCCGGAGCGGGTCACTTCGGTGCGCATTCGGGGTTACCCCGCGGCCGTGGCGCTGTCCACGGATGATTACGCACAGCTGCGGCGCGCGGCCGCGGAAGTCTTTGGAGACCGGGTGCCAATTCGGGTGCGGCGATGCACTCAGCTCGCCAGCACTACCCTGGAGCGCCCGGTCTTCGACCTGCTGTTGGAGGGAGTGCCCATGGATTGGGCGGGTATATTTCTCCCATCCGTGGACTCCCGTGTCCCAGACCGCGTCTGGGAGCGGATCGTGCGCCGCAATCAGGCGGCGCCGTATGTCCCTGTGGGACCCCGCGACCGCATGGTGCGCGTCCCGGCGGCGGGCCAGCCCCCAGCGGTCGACCCCCCGCCGGCCACTTCGTCGGCGCCGCAGCCGGTGCAGCCAGAAATGGACGACGTTGACATGGCGGCCGCGGGGGCCGCTGAGGACGATGTCGCCATGGATGGCGAGGCCGCAGGGTCTGCGGCAGAACTGGAGGAGGAGGACGAAGACATCTTGTAACCTTCTTAGTCCTGACCCTCCAATTGCTCCTTCTGGCGGTTCGGTCGGCGTGGTGCCGGCAAAAGGTGGCGGTCTTGGCCTTGGCGGTGTTGCCTCTGCTTTTTACGCAGATTGCCCCCCCCCCCAGGCCTGAGTGGGTCCGGTCTTGGCAGGCCCACCCTCCCCCCTGCCCAGGTCTGGCACCGGCGCCAGCACCACTAACCGGCCCATTGTATGGGGGCCCAACCTCCTGTTTCCGGGGCGCGCCGGCCGGCCCGCCCGCGTGTTGGCTCCCGGCAACGGCACCGCCGACGCGAGCTGTCAGGGGCCGGCAGGGCACCCCCCCCCCCCTCTTCTCTCCACATCTGTTGCGGTCAGGGCGCGGTGCGCGCTCGCGCTGCAGCGTGCGCGGACGGGCGCGGCTGGCGCGGTGCGGCGACGTGCACCCCCATCCGGGGCCGCTGCGGGTGGCTGTTTCGAACGTCACTGCGCTGCGGCCCCACTGCCACACAGTCTTCGCATGGGAGGCTGATGTGGTGCTGCTTGGGGAAACCAGACTGACAGCCACAGGCCAGTCAGTCATGGCGCGTCTGGCCCGCGAAGCCGGCTGGCAGTCCTTCTGGGGCGCCCCATTGGAGTCGCGGGGCGGGGGCATTTGGGACTGCCCCCCAGGCGGCACAGCGGTCCTCGTGCGACAGGGCCTGCCGGCGCGGCAGGTCATGCCGCCGGCGAAGGAGGGTGAGGACTCGCTGGCGACCGCCCTCTGGCACTCCACCAGGTGGTGCCACGTGCTGGTGGGCCTCGGCACGGGGGCGACGGTCCTCCATGCCCAAGCGGCGTACGGCGTGTCGGGCCAGCCGGCGCTGAATCGGGCCTTTTGGCAGCAGGCCCTGGACTATGCAGCGCGGCATGGGGCAGCGCCGCAACTGATCGGAGGGGACTTTAATTTCCCCCTCGATGACCTCCTGCAGGCGCCGCCCACGCTGCAGGGGCTGCTGCTCACGCGGCGCCTGGTGGACGCCGACTCAGAGCTGGCCGCCACCGCGGGCCGCTCCCCCCTGTGTTCGTATGTCGGGGTTCGGGGAGGACGCCCCACCCGCATTGATGGGCTGTTGGTGGACACCCGCCTGGCAGCCCTGTTGCGCGGGTCAGAGGTGCTGCCGGCGTGCGGCATCCCGCACCATCGCCCGGTGCGCTTCGACCTGCTCGCCGAGGGGGCGGTACAGAGTGTGGTCAAGCTCGTGCGCCTGCCCCGGGTGGTCATTCCGCCCTTGCCAGAGGAGGAGCGAATTCCTCTGGTGCAGAGCCTGCTGGACCCCCTGGGGCCCCGGTGGCACGCGGAGCTGGCAGCCGGGGACGTGGACCGCTTGTGGTCAACGTGGACCTGGGCGGCGGAGGAGACGCTGCTGGCGCTCTCAGTCCCAGGGCTCCGGCCGGGCGCGGAGCTGCCCGCGGCTCCCCGTAATTACAAGAGGGGCAGGGGCACGGTGCGGCTGCTGAAGCGGGTGCGGCTGTGCCCCCGCCAGCGCCGCACAACGGGCGACCCGGTGGCCTGCCCAGAGGCACGCTTGCAGGCAGTGCAGGGGTCACTGCGGACAGTTCTGGGCTGGCTGGAGCGCCCAGACCCGCGGCCGGGGGCGGCGCCGCGGCTGGTCATGGAGGCCTGGTACGCGCTGCAGCGGCGGCTGCAGCGCGTGCACGCGCTCGGGGACGAATATGCGGCCCTGCAAGTGCCGGACCCGCCAGACCGGCTGCCTCCGGCGGCAGAGCTGCGTGGGCTGCGCACAGCCCTGCAGGGCCGCATCCGCACAGAGCGGCAGCGGGGGGACAAAGACCGCCTGCAGGCGTGGAGGGACTGGCTCGATGAGGCCTGGTCCTCCAAGCAGGGCGCGGTCTATAAGTGGCTGAAGGGCGAAAGCTTCGCCCCGCCGGTAACCTTCCTGGTCCGGCCAGACGGCACGCCGACGGCGAACCTGCGGGAGATGGACTCCCTGTTGCAGGATGCCTGGCGGCCCATCAACTGCAAGTATGCGGAAGCCGCGGAGCCGGACCCGGCAGAGTTTCTTCGCCGGTATGGGCGACATGTGGGGTGCGTGCCCATGATCTCGGGGCCTCTGACCGGACGTCGGCTGCGGCGGGCCCTCATGCGGATGCATCCCTCCGCCCTGGGCCTGGATGGCTGGAGCCTCGAGGACCTGCGCGCGCTGCCGGACCAGCTCCTGGAGTGGCTGGCGGACCTCCTGCGGGAGGTGGAACGGCAAGGGCGGTGGCCGCTGCGCCTCGCCGAGGGCTACACGGCCCTCATCCCCAAGGAGGGCCCACCGGGGCCGCTGAACACGCGGCCCCTAACGGTCCTCTCCATGGTCTACCGCCTCTGGGCGGGGATCAGGTTGGAGGAGGCCATCCGCTGGCAAGAGGCCTGGGCGCACCCGTGTGCCTTTGGTTTCCGCCCGGCGCGGAGCGCCCTGGATGGCGCCACAGTGACCCAGGTTCTCCTGGAGCTGTGCCGCTTGAAGGGGTGGGCGGTGGCGGGGATGAGCATCGATTACGTCAAGTGTTTCGATCTCATCCCCCAAGCCGTCGTCCTGGCCCTGGCGTTGGAGCTGGGCATGGACCCAGGGGTCGCAAGGGCCCTGGGTGCCATGTACAAGCAGCTCCGCCGGGCCTTCAAGGTGGCCGGGTGCTTGGGGGCGTGGTGGCGGGCCACCAACGGCATCCTGCAAGGCTGTCCCCTCTCCGTGATCCTGGTGAATGTCCTCACCACGATCTGGAAGTGGGAGGTGGATGCCCTGCGGGAGCAGGTCTGCGTGGCCACAGCGACGCTGCCGCCGGCGCTAGCGGCGGCAGAGGCCGACAGCGAGTCGGACCAGGCCAGCCAACACGGCGACTCCGCGGAGGAGTCGGAGCTGCATCTGCGGCTGCAGGCGCAAGGCCCAGGGCTGGCGGCCTTGGGGGCGTCAGGCTATGCCGACGACACACAGGCAGTGGCGCCAGGGACGGCAGCCCTCCAGCGGACCGCCCCCACGACGGAGGCGTGGCTCACCTTGACGGGGCAGGATGTCCGCGTGGACAAGTCCTGCTCCTGGTCGCAGGGGGAGGGGGGGGCGCAGGCAGTGCTTTTGCGCGGCCTCCCCATACCGGCAGCAGACTGTTTCCGCCAGCTGGGGGTGGACGTCGCAGTGGGCGGCGCCCGCAGCACGGGGCCGGTGCTCGCACGACGCTTGGAAGCCGGCCGCAGTGTACTGCGACGCCTCCCGCATCTGCCCACTTTTCGGCGGCGGGTGCACGCGGTCAGCACCCTGGTGACGCCGCTGTCGCTCCATGGGCTGGCCGTCGCCCCGGTGACGGACCGGGACCTGAAGGGCCTAGAGACCATGGTCCTGCAGGCGGTATGGGGGGCGACCAGGCTCTCCCGCGCCAAGGAAGTGGTCTTCGTGGTCCTGACGCAGGGCCACCGCATCTCCCCGGTGATGCACACCCGCTATGAGCGGGTGCTATGGATGACCCGGATTGCGCTCACCCCGGGGCCCGTGCAAGTCCTGGTGCAGGCCATCTGGGAGAGCGGCCTCCGACCCCCGACGACAGGGCCCCTCGGGCGCGCCCTGCACGTGGTCTGCCTGCTGGGCTGGCAACCACTGGAGGGCTGGTGGTCATGGATTGTGCCGGGCCAGACGGAGCCGCTGCACTTGGTGCAGGAGCCCATGCGGCAGATCCAGCACAGGGTGCGGGACAGCCTGCGCTGTCATGCCATGCGCGGGCTGGAGGCCCGCCGCCCGGCGACTTATGGCGGACTGGGGGACGGGGTAGACGGGGAGGCCTGTCGCGCGGCACTCCGGGTAGCATCCACAGAGCTGGAGGCCTCGCTCCTGCGGGGCTTGTTGGCAGGGGCGCTGTGGACGGCGGCCCGCGTGCGCGGGCACAACATGCGGGCCACGTCGAGCTGCCCCGGCTGCGGCTCACAGCACGAGGATGAGGCGCATGCACTCTGGGACTGCCCGTCGTGGGAGACCGCCAGAGCAGGGTGGCGCGCATGGGTCTTGCAGGCGGCGGAGCGCCTGCAGCTGGGCCCACCGACGGGCTGGCCGGCATGCCTGCGGCGCGCGGGCCTGCTACCCTTGGCCCTGTCCGCGGGGGCGGACCGCTGGCAGGTGGATGAATTCCTGTACAGGCTGTACGGGATGTACCTCGCGGTGCTCGCGGCCAGATACGCCCACACCCGCTCGGGGGAGCAGGGGCAGGGCGAGGCCCTCTTCCCGCGGCGCCCGGCGCCGGGCGGCAAGGGGGGATACCCGTGGCAGGACCTGAGCGGTCCCCTGCCGCAGCTGCCGGCGGCACCGGCAATGCGACTCCGCCCAGGCGTCCCGCCGGGGTGGCCGTGGGAGCCGGCGTTCGCCCAGGACCTGGTCCGCTGGGCAGCGGCCCTCCGGTGGCAGGACGGCCCAGGGGACGTCACCTGGGCAGAGCTGGCCCTGGACTGCGAGACGTTCCTGGGCCGGGCCCTTCCGGCGTCCCCCCACCATCGGTTGCGGGGGATGCGCCTCCCGCTCGGCGAGCGCGCGCAAGTCCTGCGGCAGGCCGCGCGGCTGTTGCGGCGCCACATGGCGGCAGGGCGCTTCCTGCAGGGGGCTCCCAGTGACCGCTGCAGGGCACTCGTACCGCTCGGGGGCCGCCTGTGTGCGGGGCTGCGGGCGCGGCCGTTCTTCGCGGCTAGGGCGGACATGGCACTGCAGCTGCAAGGCTTGGCCCTGCATCTGCAGGAAGCGTGGCTGCAACGCCTGCGCACGCCAGCCCGCATCCGGCCGGGGGGGGCGACACGCTTCCTCATGACCTATTTCCCCCGCCCCCCGGGAGGGGGGCCAGCACTGCTCCCCTACGCTCGCCGGCCGCGGCGGGAGCACGTCCCGGGGGTCGCCCGGGTGGAAGAGCAGCGCCCGCGGCGGCAGGGCGAGGGCAGAGGGTCGGTGGGGGCCCGGTGCGCGCAACATGGCTCGCCCTCGTGCCGCCGCTGCCTGCAGCTGGGCTGGGGAATCAGCCGGTGCTGCCGCGCGGGGCACGAAGGGCACACGGCGCCGGGGCAAGCGCCCCCCCAGCAGCGACGGGCACCAGGCCGGCAGGTGCTGGCATCGGCGGCCCGCCAGGCGGGGGCAAGCGCGCTCTCGGCATGGCTGGGGCGGGCCAGACCGGCGTCCGCAGCGCTGCCGGCGCCAGAGAGGCCATCACAGCGCGCCCGGAGATTGGAACCGCGGCGGCTGGCCCGGCAGGCGCCCTCGCCCGACCGCGACGTGGTGCCCGCGTCCCGACGTGCGCGCAGAGCGAGCCCGCCGCGCCCGGCAGTGACAGATGACCCCCCCCCTCCTTCCCCACAAGGGACAGCCGCACTGGGGCTGCAGGATGTTTTCTGCGGCATTTCGGCTGCCCTGCTGGCACAGGGGGGCAGGCGACCCCGCCCCCATTGCGGACCCGAACCCCCCCCCCTCCCCACAGGGCAGGCAGGGCAGGCAGGTCAGGCAGGGCCGGGTGCAGGGGCACAGGGAACGGCAAACGGTGCACAGCACCAGGGTGCATCACCAGCACAGCGTGCAGCGCACAGCGCACAGCACCACGACAGTGCACATGCCCTGCCAGCACAGAGCACGGCACACAGTACACCACAGGATGCAGCACACAGTGCACCACAGGGTGCAGCGCACAGTGCACCACAGGATGCAGCACACAGAGCACCACAGGATGCAGCACGCAGCACAGCGCACAGTGCAGCACACAGTGCAGCACACAGCACGGCACGCAGTGCAGCGCACAGCACAGCCAATACAGCACACAGTGCACCACAGGATGCGGCACACAGCACAGCACACAGTGCAAGCGCAACACACAGTGCAGCACACAGTACAGCACACATCGCAGCACACAGTGCAGCACACAGCGCAACACACAGTGCGGCGCACAGTGCAGCGCACAGCACAGCACACAATGCAGCACACAGTGCAGCACGCGCGGCACGCCGGGCGCAGGGCCCAGGACGACCGGGGCCCCTGCGCCAGGCCACACTATTCTCCATGGGGCTGCCAGTGCGGCAGCCCCCGCCGACGCATCGCCCCCCTGGGGCGCCCGACGCCGTAGCGCCGGCGTCCCCTGGGGGGATGTCCATGCCTAACCTGGCGCACGGGAGGGCGAGCTCGGAAGAGACATAGTCTTGACCGACTCGTCCCTCTGTTCCGCCGTGCACCACAGGCGGGGGGCAATCAGCCCGGGGGGAAGGCGCAGAACTCTGAGATCGGCCCTTTCCCCCCAGCCCCTCGACCTCTGTACATAGGCTCATGGACAGTAAAAGCGCAATACCCTCTTCATGTGTTTTTCACCCTATTTGGGTGTGTGTGGGGCGGGGGGGGTACCAAGGGGTCTAGGGCACACAACCTGCTTATGCATTTTTCCGGCCTCGGCAGCTCAAAAATGGAAATCACCTCGCAGAGGTTGTTAGATCAAAGCCAGGCAGGCGTATATAGGGGGAAAACGCCACATACCCCCCCATTTTGGCCTTTTTGGGGCTATTCGCGTACCCTACCCCAAGGGGTTGAATTCTTAGTTTAACCCCTTGTAAAATCATTATTTTGTCCAATAAACGCATCCCCCAATGAGTTTTTGGTCCGGACCCCCCCAGACCCCCCCCACTTGAATCCCACTTTTTTGGGGTTTTGAGGGAGGTGGGGGGGGGGTGGGGGGTGGTGGGGGGGGGGTCAAAAAATGACCCCCCCTTTTTTTCGGTCGAAAATCATGAATCTTTTGGTTTTTTTCGATTTTGAGCCGAAAAATTGGATTCGTACACAACCTGCTTATGCAGTTTTTCACCCTAGGCAGCTCAAAAATCGAAGTTTTCAAAATTGCTTTTTATGATATCGTGATCGCCTAAAATGACCATCCAAGGTATGTAAAGCATGTTTTAGGCTGTATTTCCGTGTTTTTCATCCTATTTGGGTATTGGGTCCCGGGGGGGGGTGTCTCCCAAGGGATTGGTACACAACCTGCTTATGCAGCTTTTCACTCGAGGCAGCTCAAAAATCGAAGTTTTTGAAACTTGTTTTTGTGATATTGTGATCACCTAAAATGACCATCCAAGGTATGTGAAGCATGTTTTAGGCCGTATTTACACATTTTTCACCCTATTTGGGTATTGGGTCCGGGGGGGGGGGGGGGGGCTCCCAAGGGATTGGTACACAACCTTTTCACCCTGGGCAGCTCCAAAATCAAAGTTTTTGAAACTTGTTCTTTTGATATTGTCACCACCTAAAATGACCATCCAAGGTATGTAAAGCATTTTTTAGGCCGTATTTATGTAGTTTATACCCTATTTAGGGTGTGTGTGGCTTGGGGTAGATTCTCTGCGAGGTGGACTTGCCGAAGGCAATAGAATCACCTCGCAGAGGTTGTTAGATCAAAGCCAGGCAGGCGTATATATGGGGAAAACGCCACATACCCCCCCATTTGGGGCTATTCGCGTACCCTACCCCAAGGGGTTGAATTGTTAGTTTAACCCCTTGTAAAATCATTATTTTGTCCAATAAACGCATCCCCCAATGAGTTTTTGGTCTGGACCCCCCCAAACCCCCCCTACTTGAAACCCACTTTTTAGGGGGGGGTGGGGGTGGGTGGGGGGGGGGTGGGGGGGGGGGGTCAAAAATGTCAAAAAAATGACCCCCCCTTTTTTTGAGCCGAAAAAGTGTTTCCGAGTCCCGTCTCCATAGGGTTTGTATGGGGCGGAGTGGGACGAGCGCTTATGCAGTTTATGCACTTTTCAGCCATTTTTGCTATGTTGGCGGTTTTGGCGACCACGGTGACCCTGTGGTACCTACTCTGAGGGGTGCTAGTGGGGATGTTGTGACAATATATGCCTACTAGGATACGGAAGGACGTTTTTTGTGGTCTCTAGCCTTGCTTAGGGCCATTCACAACCCGTGCCAAAGACGCGAAATGACTGTTTACACCAATAATGGCCTAGTGAATGGGCCGGTACACAACCTGCTTATGCAGTTTTTCACGCTGGCCAGCTCAAAAATCGAAGTTTTTGAAACTTACTTTTTTGATATTGTGACCACCTAAAATGACCATCCAGGCTATGTAAAGCATGTTTTAGGCCGCACTTGGGTGTTTTGTCCCCTATTTGGGTATTGGGTGGCGGGGGGGTCCTCCAAAGGGATTGGTACACAACCTGCTTATGCCGTCTTTCTCCCTGGACAGCCCAAAAATCGAGGTTTTTGAAACTGGTTCTTTTGGTATTATCATCACCCAAAATGACCATCCAAGCTATGCAAAGCATGTTTTAGGCCGTATTTGCGTGTTTTTCACCCTATTTGGGTGTTAGGTCCGGGGGGGGGGGGGGGTCTCCCAAGGGACGGGTGCACAACCTGCTTATGCAGTTTTTCAACCCGGACAGCTCAAAAATCGAAGTTTTTGAAATTTTTTTTTTTTGATATTGTGACCACCCAAAATGACATTTCAAGCTATGCAAAGCATATTTTAGGCCGTATTTACGTGTTTTTCACCCTATTTGGGTGTTGGGTCCGGGGGGGGGTGTCTCCCAAGGGACGGGTGCACAACCTGCTTGTGCAGCTTTTCAACCCGGACAGCTCAAAAATGGAGGTTTTCGAAACATATTTTTTTGATATTGTGACCACCCAAAATGACCATCCAAGCTACGGAAAGCATGTTTTAGGCCGTATTTACATGTTTTTCACCCTATTTGGGTATCAGGTCGGGGGGGGGGGGGGGGGGGCTCCCAAGGGACGAGTGCACAACCTGCTTATGCAGTTTTTCACCCCGGACAGCTCAAAAATGAAAGTTTTTGAAACTTGTTTTTGTGATATTGTGATCACCTAAAATGACCATCCAGGGTATGTAAAGTATTTTTTAGGCCGTATTTACGTTTTTTTCACGCGATTTGGGTATTAGGTCCAAGGGGGGGGGGGTCTCCCAAGGGATTGGTACAAAACCTGCTGATGCAGTTTGTCACCCTGGGCACCTCAAAAATCGAAGTTTTTGAAACTTGTTTTTTTGATACCGTGATCACCTAAAATGATCATCCAAGGTATGTAAAGCATGTTTTAGCCGGTATTTATGTAGTTTCCACCCTATTTTGGGTGTGTGTTGCTCGCGGTAGATTCTCTGCGAGGTGCACTTGCCGAAGGCAATAGAATTTCCGAAACTATTTTTTTTCATTTGTTGACCATCCAAATATAGTGCCCTAGCATATGTCTCCTCACTGCTTAAACTGCCCTCTCGCACCTCTCCCCTCTTCGAGGTGCCTTGCCGAAGGCAATAGAATTTTACTTATCTCGTGGCGGAAATTTGCAAACATCAACCATTCGGAAATCAAACAAGGCAAGAGTTCTAGACTGTTCCTCCTCGTTTTCGAAAGGGGAAAGAAGGTTTTTCTGAGCGCTCGAACGTCTTGCGGCTTCGCGCGTGTGCTTCAAAAGCGTTTGGCACTATTCTTACGTACCGTTTTGCATTCGTCTTTTTGAGTTGGGTTTTAACTTTTACAACTATCTGCTTCGCAGAATACACTAGCAGCCCAGCGGAAATGGATTTTACTAAAGCTGAGGCAGATGTATGTCAGCAAAGGCGTTTCGCTGGAAGATGCTACCCATGTGAGGGAAACCCTCAGGAAGGTATTTTTCTAAACGCTTGCACTTGTGTGCTGCGACATTTTTTGCACTTTAGCTTGGATATCAACACTGCGTGTGTAGTTCGGCTGGTGTGTAGTTCGGCTCCTCGCAAAGGGCAGAAATGCCACACACTCGTCAGAGTCCAGCCAGCGAAAGAGGACACACAGCTGCTCAGGTTTTTTTTGAGGTTTAGCTCAACTAAGATTCACACGATGCGGGTGAGGCAGATAAGGAGGGTGAGGCTTTCAATCACAATCTATTGACACAGCAAAGGAGTTTCCCCAAGCTCGGCATCTTGCGGTTTTGCATTTGTTACAACACGTCACAAGCTTGCTTTCAGTTTTCGTACTGCTGTCGCAACCTTCTTCCTCCTGTACCGTACTGTTATACCGCAACTTTCTTCCTCCTGTACTGTACAGTAATACTGCACGTGTCCCTCGTCGTCGAATATGCTTGTTTCCTCATGCTTTTCAGCAACACATGGCCGAGGTTTTGTACGTTGCGTTTGGCAGTTGCTGCAGTGAATCATACGGGCCCAATATTGCGTCTGCTACAGCCCAAGCGCACTGGCACTATAAGCCTTAAGGCACGCGGTATCATGCAGAGCGACGCTTGCCATAATCCCTGACATCCTTGGTTGAAGTAGAAGGGGTGCGCGTAGCCAGGGGTTACAGGGGCATTCGGGTACACATACATATTTTCAGTCACTACCAGCACCGACGAGAGGCAGCTCACAGTCAGCTAGTGGTGCACCGGGCTTACCTTAATCTGGGTCGGTCCGGCGTGACGAAACAAAATGGGTGTGCAGACCTGTGTGCATGTCGTTGCTGACATTCCTTGGGCCATGCTTCGTTCCCCCTGTTGTGCAGGCTCTGGTACACAACACAAGAAATTTCCACCCTGGGCGCACGATCTGCCACCAACAGTCACGACCCTACACAAACGAATCGCGGCGGGAGCCGCCTCGTCTGGCTCTCAGCCCTACCTGTCCCCGGCAGGCTTGGTCCAGCTGGTTGAGGGGGCCAGAAACTCCCGATATGGGACAGTGTTCTGTGCGTTGGCGATCATCAGCTGGGTGTGCTACCTGCGGGTGGGTGAGGCCGCTGGCATCAGAGTGTCTGACCTGGCTATGCCGGGCTTTGTCCAGTTTTGGAATTCCAAAACGGGAGAAGAGGGATACACCACCCGGCCCCTCTACAGGTATGCAGACGGGATCCGAGAGTGGCTCCATCGCCAGATGGTCTCACTGGGCAGGTCGGCAGACATGCTGGTCTGGCAGTCGGGCGAAGCGGGACTGGAGGCGGGCATGGCGGAGGCCCTGCCGGGCACAACGCACGCCCGCGCCAGGTGGCATGCACTACGCCGGGGCGGAGCCGCAGCGACCTGGGCCCGCAAACCAGACCTCGCCTACTACAAGTGGTGGGGCAGATGGCAAAGCACGGCCGTGGCGACGCAGTATGGCACCAAGTGGTCCGACCCGGGGGTCGTCGCCCCTACCGCGTACCGTGCTGCCTGCGTGGTCTCGCGACCGAGGGCCTTTGCCGACTCCGGAACGTGTGGGCGTCCTGGCGCTGTGGGGCTCGCCTATGTTCCCCAGCATCGCGGGCGCACTCAGCACCCCGACCAAGCGCAAGCCGCGGCGCCCACGGGGCGGCGAGCCTGGGAACGAAGCAGGGAGCGGAGGTGAAGGTGACCGGGACGCGTCCGGGCTGGACGGGTCCGCAGGAGGGGACCCTGCGGTCATGGGCTCGGAGTCTGCAGCGGCTCCTGCCACCCCTCCACTTCAACCTTTGGTCCCTGCCTCTGAGCGCGGCGCCGTGTCTCGTGAAGATGCGGGTCAGCTGTGCACGTTGGCGGGCCCTCCGGTTGCTGTGGGGGGGGGGGGCGGGGGGGAGGGGACGGCAGACGGGCCCATCAATGTCGATTCCGACGTGGACACCGACGACGTCAGTGGAGATTCCGGAAGCGAGCCTGATGGCGCCTTCGCCGTCGGCAGCGCCAGGGGTTCCCCCGGGCGTGGACAGGCCAGAGCTACCAAGTTCGTTGGACGCGAGCGTGCATTGTGGTCCTCCAGGACGGCCGCTGGTCCTGTCAGAGGAGGGGCAGGAGCGGGCTCGAAAGCTGGAGTGGTGGGCCGTATCCACCGCTCATACACGGGGCCGCGGCACGCTCAGGTGGTCGTGGGTGGTGCGCAGGCCCTGCGACCCCGAGCCCCCACACGCCGTCAAACCCGGAGACCTCGTTTGGCCCAACAGACCGGCGCGCCGGAACCCAAGCGCACCAAGCTCGGGACAGGCGGGCATGTCCAGACGCCGGCGGCGGAAAGCCCGGTGGAGGGTGGCTTCGTGGCTGCAGCTGAGCGCCTCAAGGCCAAGGCTTGGGAGCGGGCGGTCCGAGTGGCGTCGCCCCCCCCCTCTGTGTAAGGGACGAGACAGGGGCCGGAGGGTGCGGGAGTAGCCCTACCTTTTCCTGGAGTTCATGCAAACGCTCACACCGCATTTCCATTGGATAGCGGAACGTGAGGGTTGTGGCTTGTGGATGGTGGCGAAAAGGGTGGATTTGTGGCTAAATAGGGTCTTCGATACCGCCGAGGACTTCTGTTTGAGGGGGGCCCTACCCGCGTTCTTGAGCGCGTTGCGCACACCCCACCCGGACGCTTGGGAGGCGTGTCTCCATGTCAACACCTCCGCGATTCCCAAATTCATGGGGGGGGTCGAGGATGCAATTCTGGACCGTGGCCTGGGCCCGGTCGGCACCCACCAACTCCCTGAGGATTTGTGGGATGATGTGATCCCCCCTTTCTACCGCGAGGGACTCCGGGATTTCGATGTCGAACGTGAGTGGCAGGATGGGGAAAGGGTGGTCCGTGGGGTGTCCCGCTGGGTGTCCCAGCATGTCCAGAAGTTAGTGCAGGCGCTGCGGGGGGCGGGCGTTTACGAGCAGGCCGGAGACCCCCCGCCGCCCCCCACGTGTTACCCCTTCATCATCCCCAAATCCTCCGAGAAGGTATCCTTGATCTTGAGTTGCGTCAAGATCAACACGAGTGACGGGGCCAAGCCCCCCACTTTTAGCTTGGATTCCTGGGAGGAGTTGGCCAGGTCCTTATCTACGTTCCCGCCTGATGTGGAGCTCTATGGGCTCCACATAGACCTCAAAAATGCATTCTGGAGCTTTTGCCTACCGCCGGGGGCGCGGCGAATTTTCCGTTTCCGTCCCGCCCCCGGGGCACCGCCTGTGGCCCTAACGCGCCCGCCGTTCGGCTGGAAATACAGCCCGTACTTGTGCCAAACGAGCTTGGCCCGCATCATCCGTGGAGTACTGCCCCCGGAAATCCTCCTTGTCCACTATTTGGACGACTTTTTGCTCGTCTTCACTGAAAGGGAGGTGCTCCGGGAGGCAGGGGGTTCGGCCGTGCGCGCGCTGATTGAGGCTGGCTTCCTCATCAGTCCTAAGAGTGTCTTGGATCCGGTGCCCGTGGCCAGTTTCTTGGGGAAGGAGCTTGATTTGGAGGCCAGACAGATCAAGAGCCACGAGCAGGCCCTGCTCCAGTTGTGGGCAGGCTGGCTACGGCTGGCGGTGGGGAAGGGAAATGACCAGCACCTCCAAAGTTTCCAGGGTTTGCTGAACTGGCACGTGCGACCGAGGGGGTTCGGCTGTCCCCTCGCGGCGGGTGCCTACTGCTGGCTGCGGTGGGGTAGGACGGTGGCTGGGGTCAAGCAACCTGCCCAGGGTTTCCCCCTGAAAATGTTGGTCGGTCTTGATCAGTCTTGAGCGGTCTTTATCCGTCTTTATCGGTCTTGAACGGGGCTGACCGGTCTTGAGCCGTCTTGATCGGTCTTGATCGGTCTTGATCGGTCTTGATCGGTCTTGATCGGCCTTGATCGGTCTTGATCGGTCTTGATCTGTTTTGATCGGTCTTGATCGGTCTTGATCGGCCTTGATCGGTCTTTATCGGTCTTGATCGGTCTTGATCGGTCTTGATCGGTCTTGATCAGTCTTTATCGGTCTTGATCGATCTTGATTGGTCTTGATCGGTCTTGATCGGTCTTGATCGCTCTTTATCGGTCTTGAGCGGTCTTGAGCGGTCTTGATCGGTCTTGATCGGTCTTGATCCGTCTTGATCCGTCTTGATCCGTCTTTATCGGTCTTGATCGATCTTGATTGGTCTTGATCGGTCTTGATCGGTCTTTATCTGTTTTGATCGGTCTTGATCGGTCTTGATCGGTCTTGATCTGTTTCGATCGGTCTTGATCGGTCTTGATCGGTCTTGATCTTTTTTGATCGGTCTTGATCGGTCTTGATCGGTCTTGATCGGTCTTGATCTGTTTTGATCGGTCTTGATCGGTCTTGATCGGCCTTGATCGGTCTTGATCGGTCTTGATCGGTCTTGATCGGTCTTGAACGGTCTTGATCGGTCTTGATCGGTCTTGATCGGTCTTGATCGGTCTTGAGCGGTCTTGATCGGTCTTTATCGGTCTTGATCGGTCTTGATCGGTCTTGATCGGTCTTGAGCGGTCTTGATTGGTCTTGAGTGGTCTTGATCGGTCTTGATCGGTCTTGATCGGTCTTTATCGGTCTTTATCGATCTTGATCGGTCTTGATCGGTCTTGATCGGTCTTGATCAGTCTTGAGCGGTCTTGAGCGGTCTTGATCGGTCTTGATCGGTCTTGATCGGTCATGATCGGTCTTGAACGGTCTGGATCGGTCTTGATCGGTCTTGATCGGCCTTGATCGGTCTTGATCGGTCTTGATCGGTCTTGATCGGTCTTGACCGGTCTTGATCCGTCTTTATCGGTCCTTATCGATCTTGATCGGTCTTGATCGGTCTTGAGCGGTCTTGAGCGGTCTTGATCGGTCTTGAGCGGCCTTGATCGGTCTTGATCGATCTTGATCGGTCTTGATCGGTCTTGATCGGTCTTGATCGGCCTTGATCGGTCTTGATTGGTCTTGAGTGGTCTTGATCGGTCTTGATCGGTCTTTATCGGTCTTTATCGGTCTTGATCGGTCTTGATCGGTCTTGAGCGGTCTTGATTGGTCTTGAGTGGTCTTGATCGGTCTTGATCGGTCTTTATCGGTCTTTATCGGTCTTTATCGGTCTTTATCGGTCTTGATCGGTCTTGATCGGTCTTGATCGGTCTTGAGCGGTCTTGAGCGGTCTTGATCGGTCTTGATCGGTCTTGATCGGTCATGATCGGTCTTGATCGGTCTGGATCGGTCTTGATCGGTCTTGATCGGCCTTGATCGGTCTTGATCGGTCTTGATCGGTCTTGATCGGTCTTGACCGGTCTTGATCGGTCTTGATCCGTCTTTATCGGTCCTTATCGATCTTGATCGGTCTTGATCGGTCTTGAGCGGTCTTGAGCGGTCTTGATCGGTCTTGAGCGGCCTTGATCGGTCTTGATCGATCTTGATCGGTCTTGATCGGTCTTGATCGGCCTTGATCGGTCTTGATCGGTCTTGATCTGTTTTGATCGGTCTTGATCGGTCTCGATCGGTCTTGATGTGTTTTGATCGGTCTTGATCGGTTTTGATCGGTCTTGATCTGTTTTGATCGGTCTTGCCCCGTCTTGATCGGTCTTGATCGGTCTTGATCGGTCTTGATCGGTCTTGATCGGTCTTGATCGGTCTTGATCGGTCTTGATCGGTCTTGATCGGTCTTGATCGGTCTTGATCGGTCTTGAGCGGTCTTTATCGGTCTTTATCGGTCTTTATCGGTCTTGATCGGTCTTGATCGGTCTTGAGCGGTCTTGATTGGTCTTGAGTGGTCTTGATCGGTCTTGATCGGTCTTGATCGGTCTTTATCGGTCTTTATCGATCTTGATCGGTCTTGATCGGTCTTGATCGGTCTTGATCAGTCTTGAGCGGTCTTTATCGGTCTTTATCGGTCTTTATCGGTCTTTATCGGTCTTGATCGGTCTTGATCGGTCTTGATCGGTCTTGATCGGTCTTGTTCTGTTTTGATCGGTCTTGATCGGTCTTGATCGGTCTTGATCGGTCTTGATCGGTCTTGATCGGTCTTGATCTGTTTTGATCGGTCTTGATCGGTCTTGATCGGCCTTGATCGGTCTTGATCGGTCTTGATCGGTCTTGATCGGTCTTGATCGGTCTTGATCGGTCTTGAGCGGTCTTTATCGGTCTTTATCGGTCTTTATCGGTCTTGATCGGTCTTGATCGGTCTTGAGCGGTCTTGATTGGTCTTGAGTGGTCTTGATCGGTCTTGATCGGTCTTGATCGGTCTTGATCGGTCTTTATCGATCTTGATCGGTCTTGATCGGTCTTGATCGGTCTTGATCAGTCTTGAGCGGTCTTTATCGGTCTTTATCGGTCTTTATCGGTCTTTATCGGTCTTGATCGGTCTTGATCGGTCTTGATCGGTCTTGAGCGGTCTTGAGCGGTCTTGATCGGTCTTGGTCGGTCTTGATCGGTCATGATCGGTCTTGATCGGTCTGGGTCGGTCTTGATCGGTCTTGATCGGCCTTGATCGGTCTTGATCGGTCTTGATCGGTCTTGATCGGTCTTGATCGGTCTTGATCGGTCTTGATCAGTCTTGAGCGGTCT
This sequence comes from Eutreptiella sp. 'Long Island Sound 2002', assembly GCA_964036045.1. NCBI lineage: Eukaryota > Euglenozoa > Euglenophyceae > Eutreptiales > Eutreptiaceae > Eutreptiella > Eutreptiella sp. 'Long Island Sound 2002'. The sequence continues at coordinate 109,672,807 of OZ038383.1, forward strand.
TTATCGGTCTTTATCGGTCTTTATCGGTCTTTATCGGTCTTGATCGGTCTTGATCGGTCTTGATCGGTCTTGAGCGGTCTTGAGCGGTCTTGATCGGTCTTGATCGGTCTTGATCGGTCATGATCGGTCTTGATCGGTCTGGGTCGGTCTTGATCGGTCTTGATCGGCCTTGATCGGTCTTGATCGGTCTTGATCGGTCTTGATCGGTCTTGATCGGTCTTGATCGGTCTTGATCGGTCTTGATCCGTCTTTATCGGTCCTTATCGATCTTGATCGGTCTTGATCGTTCTTGATCGGTCTTGATCGGTCTTGATCGGTCTTGATCGGTCTTGATCGGTCTTGATCGGCCTTGATCGGTCTTGATCGGTCTTGATCGGTCTTGATAGGTCTTGACCGGTCTTGATCGGTCTTGATCGGTCTTGATCGGTCTTGATCGGTCTTGATCGGTCTTTATCGGTCTTTATCGGTCTTGATCGGTCTTGATCGGTCTTGAGCGGTCTTGATTGGTCTTGAGTGGTCTTGATGGGTCTTGATCGGTCTTGATCTGTCTTTATCGGTCTTTATCGATCTTGATCGGTCTTGATCGGTCTTTATCGGTCTTTCTCGGTCTTTATCGGTCTTGATCGGTCTTGATCGGTCTTGATCGGTCTTGATCGGTGTTGAGCGGTCTTGAGCGGTCTTGATCGGTCTTGATCGGTCTTGATCGGTCATGATCGGTCTTGATCGGTCTTGATTGGTCTTGATCGGTCTTGATCGGCCTTGATCCCGAAGGGGGCGCTCCAGGAGCGAGCAGGTTTACCACCCCCCGTAAAGGGCCTTGCGTGCTCGGTGAAGATCGACGCCTCCAAGTCGACTCAACCAGGTGAGCATACGTACCCGCCCCTGAAACCATGGACGAGGCCAGGCGGAGCATCCGGTTAGTCCTCGAGATACGGTCGATCTTAAGCCCCAGTCCGTCCTGAATTTGCCTGGATATGTCCCATGCCGGGACGTCCTTGTCGTGAAAAAGAACCACACGTAGATCCGACTCGGGTAAGTGGCGAAGTGCATGGTGAATTGCCGCAGCCAGGCCCTTCAGAAAGCACAGGTGCGCGACAAAAACCAACTGGAAGGGATCGTCGTCACTGCGCCAGATCACATGCCCCAGAGGGGCCGCGCCCGCGGCACACGCCGTAATCCAGCTAAAAGGCTCCTGCACAATGTCGTCCCGGGCAAAGAAGGCTTCCTCCGTGAAGACGGCATGAATCAAATCAGAGGCAATGCCGGTGGCCACTGCCAGCTGCGCAGACTCGTTGGAGTAGAAAGGCGAGACTCCATCGACCACGTGGGCCATGACAAACTCCTCCCGTACCTGGGCCACCTCCTGTTGGGATGGCATACTGTGAAGGCGCTGACCGGACCCCCGAGAGGAGTCCTGCGACACTGTCCGAAAGGAGATGGCGTCCTCAGAGATGTCGTCGGCCGAGTACCAAGCTCCCTGCCAAGAAGACAGCCAACGGAGCAGCTCGGCCAACTCGCAGGCGTTCTCCGCCGCCGAGGGCGATCACCACTCAGGCCACCAGCGGGCAGTACTCAGACCCGAAGAGCAGATTGCGCAGCCGGCGATACAGGTCGTCAGACCAGTATTGCCAAGGGAAAAAATCGAAGACCAGGGCCGCAGCAGTGAAGGCGCCCATACACAACCAGGTCTTATGGCCAGTCTTTCCCGATCAATCACTGGGCCAGCCCGGACATCGCAGGTAAAGCAGCCGAAAAAAATAGACACTCAGAAAGACCGATCAAGACCGATCAAGACCGCTCAAGACCGCTCAAGACCGATCAAGACCGATCAAGACCGATCAAGACCGCTCAAGACCGATAAAGACTGATCAAGACTGATCAAGACCGATCAAAACCGATCAAGACCGATCAAGACCGCTCAAGACCGCTCAAGACCGATCAAGACCGATCAAGAACCGATCAAGACCGCTCAAGACCGATCAAGACCGCTCAAGACCGATCATGAACGATCAAGACCGATCAAGACCGATCAAGACCGCTGAAGACCGCTCAAGACCGATCAAGACCGATCAAGACCGATCAAGACCGATCAAGACCGCTCAAGACCGCTCAAGACCGATAAAGACTGATCAAGACTGATCAAGACCGATCAAAACCGATCAAGACCGATCAAGACCGCTCAAGACCGCTCAAGACCGATCAAGACCGATCAAGAACCGATCAAGACCGCTCAAGACCGATCAAGACCGCTCAAGACCGATCATGAACGATCAAGACCGATCAAGACCGATCATGAACGATCAAGACCGATCAAGACCGATCAAGACCGCTCAAGACCGATCAAGACCGATCAAGACCGATCAAGACCGATCAAGACCGCTCAAGACCGCTCAAGACCGATAAAGAGCGATCAAGACCGATAAAGACCGATCAAGACCGCTCAAGACCGATCAAGACCGCTCAAGATCGGTCAGCCTCGTTCAAGACCGATAAAGACCAATAAAGACCGGTCAAGACTGATCAAGACCGATCCAGTCCGATCAAGACCGATCAAGACCGATCAAGTTCGAGAAACACCGATAAAGACCGATAAACACCTATCAAGACCGATCAGGACCGATCAAGACCGCTGAAGACCGATCAAGACCGCTCAAGACCGATCAAGACGGATCAAGACCGATAAAGACCGATAAAGACCGATCAAGACCGATCAAGACCGATCAAGACCGATCAAAACCGATCAAGACCGATCAAGACCAATCAAGACCAATCAAGACCGATCAAGACCGATCAGGACCGATCAAGGCGGATCAAGACCGATCAATACCGATCAAGACCGATCAAGACCGATCAAGACGGATCATGAACGATCAAGACCGATCAAGACCGATCAAGACCGCTCAAGACCGATCAAGACCGATCAAGACCGATCAAGACCGATCAAGACCGCTCAAGACCGCTCAAGACCGATAAAGAGCGATCAAGACCGATAAAGACCGATCAAGACCGCTCAAGACCGATCAAGACCGCTCAAGATCGGTCAGCCTCGTTCAAGACCGATAAAGACCAATAAAGACCGGTCAAGACTGATCGAGACCGATCCAGTCCGATCAAGACCGATCAAGACCGATCAAGTTCGAGAAACACCGATAAAGACCGATAAACACCTATCAAGACCGATCAGGACCGATCAAGACCGCTGAAGACCGATCAAGACCGCTCAAGACCGATCAAGACGGATCAAGACCGATAAAGACCGATAAAGACCGATCAAAACCGATCAAGACCGATCAAGACCGATCAAGACTGATCAAGACCGATCAAGACCAATCAAGACCAATCAAGACCGATCAAGACCGATCAGGACCGATCAAGGCGGATCAAGACCGATCAATACCGATCAAGACCGATCAAGACCGATCAAGACCGATCAAGACCGATCAAGACTGATCAAGACCGATCAAGACCGATCAAGACCGCTCAAGACCGCTCAAGACCGATCAAGACCGATCAAGACCGATCAAGACGAATCAAGACCGATGAAGACCGCTCAAGACCGATCAAGACCGATCAAGACCGCTGAAGACCGAACCGATCAAGACCGATCAAGACCGCTCAAGACCGATCAAGACCGATCAAGACCGCTCAAGACCGATCAAGACTGCTCAAGACCGATCAAGACCGATCAATACCAATGAAGACCGATCAAGACCGATCAAGACCGACCAAGACCGATCAAGACCGATCAAGACCGATCAAGACCGATCAAGGCTGCTCAAGACCGCTCAAGACCGATAATCACCGATCAAGACCGATCAAAACCGATCAAGACCGATCAAGACCGATCAAGACTGATCAAGACCGCTCAAGACCGCTCAAGACCGATCAAGACCTATCAAGACCGATCAAGACCGATAAAGTCCGCTTAAGACTGGTGAAGACCAATAAAAACCGATCAAGACCGATCAAGACCGCTCAAGACCGATAAAGACCGATCACGACCGATCAAGACCGATCAAGACCGATAAAGACCGATCAAGACCGCTCAAGACCACTCAAGACCGATAAAGACCGATCAAGACCGATCAAGACCGATCAAGACCGACCAAGACCGATCAAGACCGATAAAGACCGATCAAGACCGATCAAGACCGATCAATACGGCTCAAGACCGATCAAGACCGATCAAGACCGATCAAGACCGATCAAGACCGATAAAGACCGATAAAGACCGCTCAAGACTGATCAAGACCGATAAAGACCGATCAAGACCGATCAAGACCGCTCAAGACCGATCAAGACCGATCAAGACCGATCAAGACCGATCTAGACCGATAAAGACCGATCAAGACTGATCAAGACCCATAAAGACCGATAAAGACCAATAAAGACCGCTCAAGACCACTCAAGACCGATAAAGACCGATCAAGACCGATCAAGACCGATCAAGACCGATCAAGACCGATCAAGACCGATGAAGACCGATCAAGACCGCTCAACACCGATCAAGACCGATCAAGAACGATCAAGACCGATCAAGACCGATAAAGACCGATCAAGACCGATGAAGACCGCTCAAGACCGATCAAGACCAATCAAGACCGATAAAGACCGATCAAGACCGATAAAGACCGATAAAGACCGCTCAAGACTGATCAAGACCGATAAAGACCGATCAAGACCGATCAAGACAGATCAAGACCGATCAAGACCGATCAAGACCGATCAAAACCGATCAAGACCGATCAAGACCGCTCAAGACCGATCAAGACCGCTCAAGACCGATCAAGAGCGCTCAAGACCGATCAAGACCGATCAAGACCGATCAAGACCAATCAAGAACGATCACGACCGATCAAGACCGATCAAGACCGATCAAGACCGATCAAGACCGATCAAGACCGATCAAGACCGCTCAAGACCGCTGAAGACCGATCAAGACCGATCAAGACCGATGAAGACCGATGAAGAGCGATCAAGACCGATCAAGACCGCTCAAGACCGATCAGGACCGCTCAAGACCTATCAAGACCGATCAAGACCGATAAAGTCCGCTTCAGACTCGTCAAGACCGATAAAGACCGATCAAGACCGATCAAGACCGCACCAAGACCGATAAAGACCGATCACGACCGATCAAGACCGATCAACACCGATCAAGACCGATCAAGACCGCTCAAGACCACTCGAGACCGATAAAGACCGATCAAGACCGATCAAGACCGATCAAGACCGACCAAGACCGATCAAGACCGATCAAGACCGATCAAAACCGATCAAGACCGATCAAGACCGGTCAAGACAGATCAAGACCGATCAAGACCGATGAAGACCGATCAAGACCGATCAAGACCGATGAAGACCGCTCAAGACCGATCAAGACCGATCAAGACCGATAAAGACCGATCAAGACCGATAAAGACCGATAAAGACCGCTCAAGACTGATCAAGACCGATAAAGACCGATCAAGACCGATCAAGACCGATCAAGACCGATCAAGACCGATCAAAACCGATCAAGACCGATCAAGACCGATCGAGACCGATCAAGACCGCTCAAGACCGATAAAGACCGATCAAGACCGATCAAGACCGATCAAAACCGATCAAGACCGATCAAGACCGATAAAGACCGATCAAGACCGATCAAGACCCATCAAGACCGATCAAAACCGATCGAGACCGGTCAAGACCGTTCAAGACCGATCAAGACCGCTCAAGACCGATCAAGACCGATCAACACCGCTCAAGACCGCTCACGACCGATAAAGACCGATCAAGACCGATCAAGACCGATCAAGACCGATCAAGACCGATCAAGACCGATCAAGACCGATCAAGACCGATCAAGACCGATCAAGACCGATCAAGACCGCTCACGACCGATAAAGACCGATGAAGACCGATAAAGAGCGATCAAGACCGATCAAGACCGATCAAGACCGCACCCAGACCGATAAAGACCAATCACGACCGATCAAGACCGATCAAGACCGATCAAGACCGATCAAGACCGCTCAAGACCACTCAAGACGGATCAAGACCGATCAAAACCGATCAAGACCGATCAAGGCCGCTCAAGACCGATGAAGACCGATCAAGACCGATCAAGACCGATCAAGACCGATCAAGACCGATCAAAACCGATCAAGACTGATCAAGACCGATCAAAAACGATCAAGACCGATCAAGACCGATCAACACCGCTCAAGACCGCTCACGACCGATAAAGACCGATCAAGACCGATCAAGACCGATCAAGACCGATCAAGACCGATCAAGACCGATCAAGACCGCTCAAGACCGCTGAAGACCGATCAAGACCGATCAAGACCGATGAAGACCGATAAAGAGCGATCAAGACCGATCAAGGCCGATCAAGACCGCTCAAGACCGATCAAGACCGCTCAAGACCTATCAAGACCGATCAAGACCGATCAAGACCGATCAAGACCGATCAAGACCGACCAAGACCGATCAAGACCGATCAAGACCGATCAAAACCGATCAAGACCGATCAAGACCGATCAAGACCGATCAAGACCGATCAAGACCGATCAAGACCGATCAAGACCGATCAAGACCGATCGAAACCGATCAAGACCGATCAAGACCGATAAAGACCGATCAAGACCGATAAAGACTGATAAAGACCGCTCAAGACTGATCAAGACCGATAAAGACCGATCAAGACCGCTCAAGACCGATCAAGACCGATCAAGACCGATCAAGACCGATCAAGACCGATCAAGACCGATCAAGACCGATCAAGACCGCTCAAGACCGATCAAGACCGATCAAGACCGATCAAGACCGATCAAGACCGATCAAGACCGATCAAGACCGATCAAGACCGATCAAGACCGATCAAGACCGATAAAGACCGATCAAGACCGATCAAGACCGATCAAGACCGATCAAAACCGATCAAGACCGATCAAGACCGATCAAGACCGATCAAGACCGCTCAAGACCGTTCAAGAGCGCTCAAGACCGATCAAGACCGATCAAGACCGATCAAGACCGATCAAGAAGGATCAAGACCGATAAAGACCGATCAAGACCGATCAAGACCGATCAAGACCGACCAAGACCGATCAAGACCGATCAAGACCGATCAAAACCGATCAAAACCGATCAAGACCGATCAAGACCGATCAAGACCGCTCAAGACCGATCAAGACCGATCAAGACCTATCAAGACCGATCAAAACCTATCAAGACCGATAAAGACCGATAAAGACCGATAAAGACCGATAAAGACCGATAAAGACCGATAAAGACCGATAAAGACCGCTCAAGACTGATCAAGACCGATAAAGACTGATCAAGACCGATCAAGACCGATCAAGACCGATCAAGACCGCTCAAGACCGATCAAGACCGATCAAGACCGATCAAGACCGATCAAGACCGATCAAAACCGATCAAGACCGATAAAGACCGATAAAGACCGATCAAGACCGATCAAGACCGATGAAGACCGATCAAGACCGATCAAGAGCGATCAAGACCGATCAAGACCGATCAAAAACGATCAAGACCGATCAAGAACGATCAAGACCGATCAAGACCGATCAACACCGCTCAAAACCGCTCACGACCGATAAAGACCGATCAAGACCGATCAAGACCGATCAAGAGCGATCAAGACCGATCAAGACCGATCAAGACCGCTCAAGACCGCTCAAGACCGATCAAGACCGATGAAGCAGCTATGGGTATAGTAACCCAATAGGCTATCAGACTTCAGACTTCAGACTTTTATGGACCATCACCCCCAACCCCCAACCCCCCAAGCCCCCCATGATAGGCCTTTGCCCCCCCCGCCCCCCCAGTGGGGCAGGGCCCCGTGCGACCGCCGTGGGGCTGGGCCCCAGAAGCCGAGTGGGGCAGGGCCCCGTGCGACCGCCGAGGGGCTGGGCCCCAGAAGCCGAGTGGGGCAGGGCCCCGTGCGAACGCCGAGGGGCTGGGCCCCAGAAGCCGAGTGGGGCAGGGCCCCGTGCGACCGCCGAGGGGCTGGGCCCCAGAAGCCGAGTGGGGCAGGGCCCCGTGCGACCGCCGTGGGGCTGGGCCCCAGAAGCCGAGTGGGGCAGGGCCCCGTGCGATCACCGAGGGGCTGGGCCCCAGAAGCCGAGTGGGGCAGGGCCCCGTGCGACCGCCGAGGGGCTGGGCCCCAGAAGCCGAGTGGGGCAGGGCCCCGTGCGAACGCCGAGGGGCTGGGCCCCAGAAGCCGAGTGGGGCAGGGCCCCGTGCGACCGCCGAGGGGCTGGGCCCCAGAAGCCGAGTGGGGCAGGGCCCCGTGCGACCGCCGTGGGGCTGGGCCCCAGAAGCCGAGTGGGGCAGGGCCCCGTGCGAACGCCGTGGGGCTGGGCCCCAGAAGCCGAGTGGGGCAGGGCCCCGTGCGATCACCGAGGGGCTGGGCCCCAGAAGCCGAGTGGGGCAGGGCCCCGTGTGACCGCCGTGGGGCTGGGCCCCAGAAGCCGAGTGGGGCAGGGCCCGGTGCGACTGCCGAGGGGCTGGGCCCCAGAAGCCGAGTGGGGCAGGGCCCCGTGCGACCGCCGAGGGGCTGGGCCCCAGAAGCCGAGTGGGGCAGGGCCCCGTGCGAACGCCGTGGGGCTGGGCCCCAGAAGCCGAGTGGGGCAGGGCCCCGTGCGACCGCCGAGGGGCTGGGCCCCAGAAGCCGAGTGGGGCAGGGCCCCGTGCGACCGCCGAGGGGCTGGGCCCCAGAAGCCGAGTGGGGCAGGGCCCCGTGCGATCACCGAGGGGCTGGGCCCCAGAAGCCGAGTGGGGCAGGGCCCCGTGCGACCGCCGAGGGGCTGGGCCCCAGAAGCCGAGTGGGGCAGGGCCCCGTGCGACCGCCGAGGGGCTGGGCCCCAGAAGCCGAGTGGGGCAGGGCCCCGTGCGAACGCCGTGGGGCTGGGCCCCAGAAGCCGAGTGGGGCAGGGCCCCGTGCGACCGCCGAGGGGCTGGGCCCCAGAAGCCGAGTGGGGCAGGGCCCCGTGCGAACGCCGTGGGGCTGGGCCCCAGAAGCCGAGAGGGGCAGGGCCCCGTGCGATCACCGAGGGGCTGGGCCCCAGAAGCCGAGTGGGGCAGGGCCCCGTGCGACCGCCGAGGGGCTGGGCCCCAGAAGCCGAGTGGGGCAGGGCCCCGTGCGACCGCCGAGGGGCTGGGCCCCAGAAGCCGAGTGGGGCAGGGCCCCGTGCGATCACCGAGGGGCTGGGCCCCAGAAGCCGAGTGGGGCAGGGCCCCGTGCGACCGCCGAGGGGCTGGGCCCCAGAAGCCGAGTGGGGCAGGGCCCCGTGCGACCGCCGAGGGGCTGGGCCCCAGAAGTCGAGTGGGGCAGGGCCCCGTGCGAACGCCGTGGGGCTGGGCCCCAGAATCCGAGTGGGGCAGGGCCCCGTGCGACCGCCGAGGGGCTGGGCCCCAGAAGCCGAGTGGGGCAGGGCCCCGTGCGAACGCCGTGGGGCTGGGCCCCAGAAGCCGAGAGGGGCAGGGCCCCGTGCGATCACCGAGGGGCTGGGCCCCAGAAGCCGAGTGGGGCAGGGCCCCGTGCGACCGCCGAGGGGCTGGGCCCCAGAAGCCGAGTGGGGCAGGGCCCCGTGCGACCGCCGAGGGGCTGGGCCCCAGAAGCCGAGTGGGGACGAATTTGTTTGGAACCAAGGGGGGGCGCCATCCCCCCCAGGCCCCAGATGTGTATGTATCAAGTAATGTAGGTACGTTACTGAAAGAACCACAGTATTGTATAATGTACGCCTCCGGCCAACAGCCAGGGAGGGCCGGAGGTCCGGGTAAAAGCCCCGGACCCCCCAACGGCAGCCCCAAAGGTGAGCGCACCACTGGAAGGGGCATGTCTGCGGGGTAAAAGCATGCGCTTAGTAAACATCTAACGTAATAAATAGTGCTTACTGGTGTAATTAATGCTTAACCGGGTAAAAGGCCCTTCTCCCGGGGCTAGTTTCGTGCGCACCCCCCAGAGCCGGACCCGACCGGCCGTGCTGAGGCGAGCCCAGCAATGGGTATGGCAGGCGAGACTTTAAGTGCTGGTAGCCACGCCTCAGCACACTCCGCGGGCTTATAAGGCCCACGGGGGCCCCAAATACCGTTTCGTTCGGGAGTTAAGCCCCGGCGGAATTTGGGGTTGTTGATGGTTAAGAGGACTCACGTTGAGTCCCGGCTACTGTTACCCCGGGGTTATGACCCCCGGTACTGCCTGCTTACTTGCCTGCTGCTGCTAAGAGATAGGAAGGGGTTAAAGACCGGTCTTGATCGGTCTTGATCGGTCTTGATCGGTCTTGATCGGTCTTGATCGGTCTTGATCGGTCTTGATCGGTCTTGGTCGGTCTTGATCGGTCTTGATCAGTCTTGATCAGTCTTGATCGGTCTTCATCGGTCTTGATCGGTCTTTATCGGTCTTGAGCGGTCTTGAGCGGTCTTGAGTGGTCTTGAGCGGTCTTGATCGGTCTTGATCTGTCTTCATCGGTCTTCATCGGTCTTCATCGGTCTTCATCGGTCTTGATCGGTCTTGATCGGTCTTGATCGGTCTTGAGCGGTCTTGAGCGGTCTTAATCGGTCTTGAGCGGCCTTGATCGGTCTTGAGTGGTCTTGATCGGTCTTGATCGGTCTTGATCGGTCTTGATCGGTCTTGATCGGTCTTGATCGGTCTTGATCGGTCTTGATCGGTCTTGATCGGTCTTGATCGGTCTTGATCGGTCTTGATCGGTCTTGATCGGTCTTGATCGGTCTTGAGCGGTCTTGATCGGTCTTGAGCGGTCTTGATCGGTCTTGATCGGTCTTAATCGGTCTTGAGCGGTCTTGATCGGTCTTGATCGGTCTTGATCGGTCTTGATCGGTCTTGATCGGTCTTGATCAACCTTGATCGGTCTTGATCGGTCTTGATCGGTCTTGATCGGTCTTGATCGGTCTTGATCGGTCTTGAGCGGTCTTGATCAGTCTTGATCGGTCTTGATCGGTCTTGATCGGTCTTGAGCGGTCTTGAGCGGTCTTGATCGGTCTTGATCGGTCTTGATCAGTCTTGATCAGTCTTGATCGGTCTTCATCGGTCTTGATCGGTCTTTATCGGTCTTGAGCGGTCTTGAGCGGTCTTGAGCGGTCTTGAGTGGTCTTGAGCGGTCTTGATCGGTCTTGATCGGTCTTCATCAGTCTTCATCGGTCTTGATCGGTCTTGATCGGTCTTGAGCGGTGTTGATCGGTCTTGAGCGGCCTTGATCGGTCTTGATCAATCTTGATTGGTCTTGATCGGTCTTGATCGGTCTTGATCAGTCTTGATCGGTCTTGATCGGTCTTGATCGGCCTTGATCGGTCTTCATCGGTCTTGATCGGCCTTGATCGGTCTTGATCGGTCTTCATCGGTCTTGATCGGTCTTGATCGGTCTTGATCGGTCTTCATCGGTCTTGATTGGTCTTGATCGGTCTTGATCGGTCTTGATCGGTCTTGAGCGGTCTTTAGCGGTCTTGATCGGTCCTGAGCGGCCTTGATCGGTCTTGATCGGTATTGATCGGTCTTGATCGGTCTTGATCGGTCTTGATCGGTCTTGATCGGTCTTGATCGGTCTTGATCGGTCTTGATCGGTCTTTATCGGTCTTGATCGGTCTTGATCGGTCTTGAGCGGTCTTGAGCGGTCTTGATCGGTCTTGATCGGTCTTGATCAGTCTTGATCAGTCTTGATCGGTCTTCATCGGTCTTGATCGGTCTTTATCGGTCTTGAGCGGTCTTGAGCGGTCTTGAGCGGTCTTGAGTGGTCTTGAGCGGTCTTGATCGGTCTTGATCGGTCTTCATCGGTCTTGATCAGTCTTCATCGGTCTTGATCGGTCTTGATCGGTCTTGAGCGGTGTTGATCGGTCTTGAGCGGCCTTGATCGGTCTTGATCGATCTTGATTGGTCTTGATCGGTCTTGATCGGTCTTGATCAGTCTTGATCGGTCTTGATCGGTCTTGATCGGCCTTGATCGGTCTTCATCGGTCTTGATCGGCCTTGATCGGTCTTGATCGGTCTTCATCGGTCTTGATCGGTCTTGATCGGTCTTGATCGGTCTTCATCGGTCTTGATTGGTCTTGATCGGTCTTGATCGGTCTTGATCGGTCTTGAGCGGTCTTGAGCGGTCTTGATCGGTCCTGAGCGGCCTTGATCGGTCTTGATCGGTATTGATCGGTCTTGATCGGTCTTGAGCGGTCTTGAGCGGTCTTGATCGGTCTTGATCGGTCTTGATCGGTCTTGATCGGTCTTTATCGGTCTTGATCGGTCTTAATCGGTCTTGAGCGGTCTTGATCGGTGTTGATCGGCCTTGATCGGTCTTGATCGGTCTTGATCGGTCTTGATCGGTCTTGATCGGTCTTGGTCGGTCTTGATCGGTCTTGATCGGTCTTGATCGGTCTTGAGCAGTCCTGATCGGTCTTTATCGGTCTTTATCGGTCTTGATCAGTCTTGAGCGGTCTTGACCGGTCTTGATCGGTCTTGATCGGTCTTGATCGGTCTTGAGCAGTCTTGATCGGTCTTGAGCGGTCTTGATCGCTCTTGATCGGTATTGAGCGGTCTTGAGCGGTCTTGATCGGTCTTGATCGGTCTTGATCGGTGTTGATCGGTCTTGATCGGTCCTGATCGGTCTTGATCGGTCTTGATCGGTCTTAATCGGTCTTGAGCGGTCTTGATCGGTCTTGATCGGTCTTGATCGGTCTTTATCGGGGTTATCGGTCTTGATCGGTCTTCAGCGGTCTTGATCGGTCTTGATCGGTCTTGATCGGTCTTGATCGGTCTTGATCGGTCTTGATTGGTCTTGATCGGTCTTGATCGGTCTTGATCGGTCTTGAGCGGTCTTGATCGGTCTTGATCGGTCTTGATCGGTCTTGAGCGGTCTTGATCGGTCTTTAGCGGTCTTGATCGGTCTTGATCGGTCTTGATCGGTCTTGATCGGTCTTGATCGGTCTTGATCGGTCTTGAGCGGTCTTGATCGGTCTTTATCGGTCTTTATCGGTCTTGATCGGTTTTGATCGCTCTTGATCGGTCTTCAGCGGTCTTGATCGGTCTTGATCGGTCTTGATCGGTCTTGAGCGGTCTTGATCGGTCTTGATCGGTCTTGATCGGTCTTGATCGGTCGTGATCGGTCTTGATCGGTCTTGATCGCTCTTGATCAGTCCTCAGCGGTCTTGATCGGTCTTGATCGGTCTTGAGCGGTCTTGATCGGTCTTGATCGGTCTTGATCGGTCTTGATCGGTCTTGATCGGTCTTGATCGGTCTTGATCGGTCTTGATCGGCCTTGATCGGTCTTGAGCGGTCTTGATCGGTCTTGATTGGTCTTGATCGGTCTTGATCGGTCTTGAGCGGTCTTGATCGGTCTTTATCGGTATTTATCGGTCTTGATCCGTCTTGATCGGTCTTGAGCGGTCTTGATCGGTCTTCAGCAGTCTTGATCGGTCCTGATCGGTCTTGATCGGTCTTTATCGGTGTTTATCGAACTTGATCGGTCTTGATCGGTCTTGATCGGACTGGATTGTTCTTGATCAGTCTTGACCGGTCTTTATCGGTCTTCAACGGTCTTGAACGGGGCTGACCGGTCTTGAGCGGTCTTGATCGGTCTTGAGCGGTCTTGATCGGTCTTGATCGGTCTTGCTCGCTCTTTATCGGTCTTGAGCGGTCTTGAGCGGTCTTGATGGGTCTTGATGGGTCTTGATCGGTCTTGATCGGTCTTGAGCGGTCTTGATCGGTCTTGATCGGTCTTGATCGGTCTTGATCGGTCTTGATCGGTCTTGAGCGGTCTTGAGCGGTCTTGATCGGTCTTGATCGGTCTTGATCGGTCTTGATCATTCTTGATCAGTCTTGATCGGTCTTCATCGGTCTTGATCGGTCTTTATCGGTCTTGAGCGGTCTTGAACGGTCTTGAGCGGTCTTGAGTGGTCTTGAGCGGTCTTGATCGGTCTTGATCGGGCTTGATCGGTCTTGAGCGGTCTTGATCGGTCTTCATCGGTCTTAATCGGTCTCGATCGGTCTTGATGGGTCTTGATCGGTCTTGAGCGGTCTTGAGCGGTTTTGATCGGTCTTGATCGGTCTTGATCGGTCTTGATCGGTCTTGAGCGGCCTTGATCGGTCTTGATCGAACATCTTGATTGGTCTTGATCGGTCTTGATCGGTCTTGATCGGTCTTGATCGGTCTTGATCGGTCTTGACACTTCACACTTGCTCACACTTGCTAAACATCACTTGACACTTGCTCACACTTGCTAAACATTACTTCACACTTGCTCACACTTGCTAAACATCACTTCACACTTGCTCACACTTGCTAAACATCACTTCACACTTGCTCACACTTGCTAAACATCACTTCACACTTGCTAAACATTACTTCACACTTGCTCACACTTGCTAAACATCACTTCACACTTGCTCACACTTGCTAAACATCACTTCACACTTGCTCACACTTGCTAAACATCACTTCACACTTGCTCACACTTGCTAAACATCACTTCACACTTGCTCACACTTGCTAAACATCACTTCACACTTGCTCACACTTGCTAAACATCACTTCACACTTGCTCACACTTGCTAAACATCACTTCACACTTGCTAAACATCACTTCACACTTGCTCACACTTGCTAAACATCACTTCACACTTGCTCACACTTGCTAAACATCACTTCACACTTGCTCACACTTGCTAAACATCACTTCACACTTGCTCACACTTGCTAAACATCACTTCACACTTGCTCACACTTGCTAAACATCACTTCACACTTGCTCACACTTGCTAAACATCACTTCACACATGCTCACACTTGCTAAACATCACTTCACACTTGCTCACACTTGCTAAACATCACTTCACACTTGCTCACACTTGCTAAACATCACTTCACACTTGCTCACACTTGCTAAACATCACTTCACACTTGCTCACACTTGCTAAACATCACTTCACACTTGCTCACACTTGCTAAACATCACTTCACACTTGCTCACACTTGCTAAACGTCACTTCACACTTGCTCACACTTGCTAAACATCACTTCACACTTGCTAAACATCACTTCACACTTGCTCACACTTGCTAAACATCACTTCACACTTGCTCACACTTGCTAAACATCACTTCACACTTGCTCACACTTGCTAAACATCACTTCACACTTGCTCACACTTGCTAAACATCACTTCACACTTGCTAAACATTACTTCACACTTGCTCACACTTGCTAAACATCACTTCACACTTGCTCACACTTGCTAAACATCACTTCACACTTGCTCACACTTGCTAAACATCACTTCACACTTGCTCATACTTGCTAAACATCACTTCACACTTGCTCACACTTGCTAAACATCACTTCACACTTGCTCACACTTGCTAAACATCACTTCACACTTGCTAAACATTACTTCACACTTGCTCACACTTGCTAAACATCACTTCACACTTGCTCACACTTGCTAAACATTACTTCACACTTGCTCACACTTGCTAAACATCACTTCACACTTGCTAAACATTACTTCACACTTGCTCACACTTGCTAAACATCACTTCACACTTGCTCACACTTGCTAAACATTACTTCACACTTGCTCACACTTGCTAAACATCACTTCACACTTGCTCACACTTGCTAAACATCACTTCACACTTGCTCACACTTGCTAAACATCACTTCACACTTGCTCACACTTGCTAAACATCACTTCACACTTGCTAAACATTACTTCACACTTGCTCACACTTGCTAAACATCGCTTCACACTTGCTCACACTTGCTAAACATTACTTCACACTTGCTCACACTTGCTAAACATCACTTCACACTTGCTCACACTTGCTAAACATCACTTCACACTTGCTCACACTTGCTAAACATCACTTCACACTTGCTCACACTTGCTAAACATCACTTCACACTTGCTAAACATTACTTCACACTTGTTCACACTTGCTAAACATCACTTCACACTTGCTCACACTTGCTAAACATCACTTCACACTTGCTAAACATTACTTCACACTTGCTCACACTTGCTAAACATCACTTCACACTTGCTCACACTTGCTAAACATCACTTCACACTTGCTCACACTTGCTAAACATCACTTCACACTTGCTCACACTTGCTAAACATCACTTCACACTTGCTCACACTTGCTAAACATCACTTCACACTTGCTCACACTTGCTAAACATCACTTCACACTTGCTAAACATTACTTCACACTTGCTCACACTTGCTAAACATCACTTCACACTTGCTCACACTTGCTAAACATCACTTCACACTTGCTCACACTTGCTAAACATCACTTCACACTTGCTCACACTTGCTAAACATCACTTCACACTTGCTCACACTTGCTAAACATCACTTCACACTTGCTCACACTTGCTAAACATCACTTCACACTTGCTCACACTTGCTAAACATCACTTCACACTTGCTCACACTTGCTAAACATCACTTCACACTTGCTCACACTTGCTAAACATCACTTCACACTTGCTCACACTTGCTAAACATCACTTCACACTTGCTCACACTTGCTAAACATCACTTCACACTTGCTAAACATTACTTCACACTTGCTCACACTTGCTAAACATCACTTCACACTTGCTCACACTTGCTAAACATCACTTCACACTTGCTAAACATCACTTCACACTTGCTCACACTTGCTAAACATCACTTCACACTTGCTCACACTTGCTAAACATCACTTCACACTTGCTCACACTTGCTAAACATCACTTCACACTTGCTCACACTTGCTAAACATCACTTCACACTTGCTCACACTTGCTAAACATCACTTCACACTTGCTAAACATTACTTCACACTTGCTCACACTTGCTAAACATCACTTCACACTTGCTCACACTTGCTAAACATCACTTCACACTTGCTAAACATTACTTCACACTTGCTCACACTTGCTAAACATCACTTCACACTTGCTCACACTTGCTAAACATCACTTCACACTTGCTCACACTTGCTAAACATCACTTCACACTTGCTCACACTTGCTAAACATCACTTCACACTTGCTCACACTTGCTAAACATCACTTCACACTTGCTAAACATTACTTCACACTTGCTCACACTTGCTAAACATCACTTCACACTTGCTCACACTTGCTAAACATCACTTCACACTTGCTCACACTTGCTAAACATCACTTCACACTTGCTCACACTTGCTAAACATCACTTCACACTTGCTCACACTTGCTAAACATCACTTCACACTTGCTCACACTTGCTAAACATCACTTCACACTTGCTCACACTTGCTAAACATCACTTCACACTTGCTCACACTTGCTAAACATCACTTCACACTTGCTCACACTTGCTAAACATCACTTCACACTTGCTCACACTTGCTAAACATCACTTCACACTTGCTCACACTTGCTAAACATCACTTCACACTTGCTAAACATTACTTCACACTTGCTCACACTTGCTAAACATCACTTCACACTTGCTCACACTTGCTAAACATCACTTCACACTTGCTAAACATCACTTCACACTTGCTCACACTTGCTAAACATCACTTCACACTTGCTCACACTTGCTAAACATCACTTCACACTTGCTCACACTTGCTAAACATCACTTCACACTTGCTCACACTTGCTAAACATCACTTCACACTTGCTCACACTTGCTAAACATCACTTCACACTTGCTAAACATTACTTCACACTTGCTCACACTTGCTAAACATCACTTCACACTTGCTCACACTTGCTAAACATTACTTCACACTTGCTCACACTTGCTAAACATCACTTCACACTTGCTAAACATTACTTCACACTTGCTCACACTTGCTAAACATCACTTCACACTTGCTCACACTTGCTAAACATTACTTCACACTTGCTCACACTTGCTAAACATCACTTCACACTTGCTCACACTTGCTAAACATCACTTCACACTTGCTCACACTTGCTAAACATCACTTCACACTTGCTCACACTTGCTAAACATCACTTCACACTTGCTAAACATTACTTCACACTTGCTCACACTTGCTAAACATCACTTCACACTTGCTCACACTTGCTAAACATTACTTCACACTTGCTCACACTTGCTAAACATCACTTCACACTTGCTCACACTTGCTAAACATCACTTCACACTTGCTCACACTTGCTAAACATCACTTCACACTTGCTCACACTTGCTAAACATCACTTCACACTTGCTAAACATTACTTCACACTTGCTCACACTTGCTAAACATCACTTCACACTTGCTCACACTTGCTAAACATCACTTCACACTTGCTAAACATTACTTCACACTTGCTTACACTTGCTAAAAATCACTTCACACTTGCTCACACTTGCTAAACATCACTTCACACTTGCTCACACTTGCTAAACATCACTTCACACTTGCTCACACTTGCTAAACATCACTTCACACTTGCTCACACTTGCTAAACATCACTTCACACTTGCTCACACTTGCTAAACATCACTTCACACTTGCTAAACATTACTTCACACTTGCTCACACTTGCTAAACATCACTTCACACTTGCTCACACTTGCTAAACATCACTTCACACTTGCTCACACTTGCTAAACATCACTTCACACTTGCTCACACTTGCTAAACATCACTTCACACTTGCTCACACTTGCTAAACATCACTTCACACTTGCTCACACTTGCTAAACATCACTTCACACTTGCTCACACTTGCTAAACATCACTTCACACTTGCTCACACTTGCTAAACATCACTTCACACTTGCTCACACTTGCTAAACATCACTTCACACTTGCTCACACTTGCTAAACATCACTTCACACTTGCTCACACTTGCTAAACATCACTTCACACTTGCTAAACATTACTTCACACTTGCTCACACTTGCTAAACATCACTTCACACTTGCTCACACTTGCTAAACATCACTTCACACTTGCTAAACATCACTTCACACTTGCTCACACTTGCTAAACATCACTTCACACTTGCTCACACTTGCTAAACATCACTTCACACTTGCTCACACTTGCTAAACATCACTTCACACTTGCTCACACTTGCTAAACATCACTTCACACTTGCTCACACTTGCTAAACATCACTTCACACTTGCTCACACTTGCTAAACATCACTTCACACTTGCTCACACTTGCTAAACATCACTTCACACTTGCTCACACTTGCTAAACATCACTTCACACTTGCTCACACTTGCTAAACATCACTTCACACTTGCTCACACTTGCTAAACATCACTTCACACTTGCTCACACTTGCTAAACATCACTTCACACTTGCTCACACTTGCTAAACATCACTTCACACTTGCTAAAGATTACTTCACACTTGCTCACACTTGCTAAACATCACTTCACACTTGCTCACACTTGCTAAACATCACTTCACACTTGCTCACACTTGCTAAACATCACTTCACACTTGCTAAACATTACTTCACACTTGCTCACACTTGCTAAACATCACTTCACACTTGCTCGCACTTGCTAAACATCACTTCACACTTTCTCACACTTGCTAAACATCACTTCACACTTGCTCACACTTGCTAAACATCACTTCACACTTGCTCACACTTGCTAAACATCACTTCACACTTGCTCACACTTGCTAAACATCACTTCACACTTGCTCACACTTGCTAAACATCACTTCACACTTGCTAAACATTACTTCACACTTGCTCACACTTGCTAAACATCACTTCACACTTGCTCACACTTGCTAAACATCACTTCACACTTGCTAAACATTACTTCACACTTGCTCACACTTGCTAAACATCACTTCACACTTGCTCGCACTTGCTAAACATCACTTCACACTTGCTCACACTTGCTAAACATCACTTCACACTTGCTCACACTTGCTAAACATCACTTCACACTTGCTCACACTTGCTAAACATCACTTCACACTTGCTCACACTTGCTAAACATCACTTCACACTTGCTAAACATTACTTCACACTTGCTCACACTTGCTAAACATCACTTCACACTTGCTCACACTTGCTAAACATCACTTCACACTTGCTCACACTTGCTAAACATCACTTCACACTTGCTCACACTTGCTAAACATCACTTCACACTTGCTCACACTTGCTAAACATCACTTCACACTTGCTCACACTTGCTAAACATCACGTCACACTTGCTCACACTTGCTAAACATCACTTCACACTTGCTCACACTTGCTAAACATCACTTCACACTTGCTCACACTTGCTAAACATCACTTCACACTTGCTAAACATTACTTCACACTTGCTCACACTTGCTAAACATCACTTCACACTTGCTCACACTTGCTAAACATCACTTCACACTTGCTAAACATCACTTCACACTTGCTCACACTTGCTAAACATCACTTCACACTTGCTCACACTTGCTAAACATCACTTCACACTTGCTCACACTTGCTAAACATCACTTCACACTTGCTCACACTTGCTAAACATCACTTCACACTTGCTCACACTTGCTAAACATCACTTCACACTTGCTCACACTTGCTAAACATCACTTCACACTTGCTCACACTTGCTAAACATCACTTCACACTTGCTAAACATTACTTCACACTTGCTCACACTTGCTAAACATCACTTCACACTTGCTCACACTTGCTAAACATCACTTCACACTTGCTAAACATTACTTCACACTTGCTCACACTTGCTAAACATCACTTCACACTTGCTCACACTTGCTAAACATCACTTCACACTTGCTAAACATCACTTCACACTTGCTCACACTTGCTAAACATGACTTCACACTTGCTCACACTTGCTAAACATCACTTCACACTTGCTCACACTTGCTAAACATCACTTCACACTTGCTCACACTTGCTAAACATCACTTCACACTTGCTCACACTTGCTAAACATCACTTCACACTTGCTCACACTTGCTAAACATCACTTCACACTTGCTAAACATTACTTCACACTTGCTCACACTTGCTAAACATCACTTCACACTTGCTCACACTTGCTAAACATCACTTCACACTTGCTAAACATTACTTCACACTTGCTCACACTTGCTAAACATCACTTCACACTTGCTCACACTTGCTAAACATCACTTCACACTTGCTCACACTTGCTAAACATCACTTCACACTTGCTCACACTTGCTAAACATCACTTCACACTTGCTCACACTTGCTAAACATCACTTCACACTTGCTCACACTTGCTAAACATCACTTCACACTTGCTCACACTTGCTAAACATCACTTCACACTTGCTAAACATTACTTCACACTTGCTCACACTTGCTAAACATCACTTCACACTTGCTCACACTTGCTAAACATCACTTCACACTTGCTAAACATTACTTCACACTTGCTCACACTTGCTAAACATCACTTCACACTTGCTCACACTTGCTAAACATCACTTCACACTTGCTCACACTTGCTAAACATCACTTCACACTTGCTCACACTTGCTAAACATCACTTCACACTTGCTCACACTTGCTAAACATCACTTCACACTTGCTCACACTTGCTAAACATCACTTCACACTTGCTAAACATTACTTCACACTTGCTCACACTTGCTAAACATCACTTCACACTTGCTCACACTTGCTAAACATCACTTCACACTTGCTCACACTTGCTAAACATCACTTCACACTTGCTCACACTTGCTAAACATCACTTCACACTTGCTCACACTTGCTAAACATCACTTCACACTTGCTCACACTTGCTAAACATCACTTCACACTTGCTAAACATCACTTCACACTTGCTCACACTTGCTAAACATCACTTCACACTTGCTCACACTTGCTAAACATCACTTCACACTTGCTCACACTTGCTAAACATCACTTCACACTTGCTCACACTTGCTAAACATCACTTCACACTTGCTAAACATCACTTCACACTTGCTCACACTTGCTAAACATCACTTCACACTTGCTCACACTTGCTAAACATCACTTCACACTTGCTCACACTTGCTAAACATCACTTCACACTTGCTCACACTTGCTAAACATCACTTCACACTTGCTCACACTTGCTAAACATCACTTCACACTTGCTAAATATCACTTCACACTTGCTCACACTTGCTAAACATCACTTCACACTTGCTCACACTTGCTAAACATCACTTCACACTTGCTAAACATCACTTCACACTTGCTCACACTTGCTAAACATCACTTCACACTTGCTCACACTTGCTAAACATCACTTCACACTTGCTCACACTTGCTAAACATCACTTCACACTTGCTCACACTTGCTAAACATCACTTCACACTTGCTCACACTTGCTAAACATCACTTCACACTTGCTCACACTTGCTAAACATCACTTCACACTTGCTCACACTTGCTAAACATCACTTCACACTTGCTAAACATTACTTCACACTTGCTCACACTTGCTAAACATCACTTCACACTTGCTCACACTTGCTAAACATCACTTCACACTTGCTAAACATTACTTCACACTTGCTCACACTTGCTAAACATCACTTCACACTTGCTCACACTTGCTAAACATCACTTCACACTTGCTAAACATTACTTCACACTTGCTCACACTTGCTAAACATGACTTCACACTTGCTCACACTTGCTAAACATCACTTCACACTTGCTCACACTTGCTAAACATCACTTCACATTTGCTCACACTTGCTAAACATCACTTCACACTTGCTAAACATGACTTCACACTTGCTCACACTTGCTAAACATCACTTCACACTTGCTCACACTTGCTAAACATCACTTCACACTTGCTCACACTTGCTAAACATCACTTCACACTTGCTCACACTTGCTAAACATCACTTCACACTTGCTAAACATTACTTCACACTTGCTCACACTTGCTAAACATCACTTCACACTTGCTCACACTTGCTAAACATCACTTCACACTTGCTAAACATTACTGCACACTTGCTCACACTTGCTAAACATCACTTCACACTTGCTCACACTTGCCAAACATCACTTCACACTTGCTCACACTTGCTAAACATCACTTCACACTTGCTCACACTTGCTAAACATCACTTCACACTTGCTCACACTTGCTAAACATCACTTCACACTTGCTCACACTTGCTAAACATCACTTCACACTTGCTAAACAGTACTTCACACTTGCTCACACTTGCTAAACAGCACTTCACACTTGCTCACACTTGCTAAACATCACTTCACACTTGCTCACACTTGCTAAACATCACTTCACACTTGCTAAACATTACTTCACACTTGCTCACACTTGCTAAACATCACTTCACACTTGCTCACACTTGCTAAACATCACTTCACACTTGCTCACACTTGCTAAACATCACTTCACACTTGCACACACTTGCTAAACATCACTTCACACTTGCTCACACTTGCTAAACATCACTTCACACTTGCTAAACATTACTTCACGCTTGCTCACACTTGCTAAACATCACTTCACACTTGCTCACACTTGCTAAACATCACTTCACACTTGCTCACACTTGCTAAACATCACTTCACACTTGCTCACACTTGCTAAACATCACTTCACACTTGCTCACACTTGCTAAACATCACTTCACACTTGCTCACACTTGCTAAACATCACTTCACACTTGCTCACACTTGCTAAACATCACTTCACACTTGCTCACACTTGCTAAACATCACTTCACACTTGCTCACACTTGCTAAACATCACTTCACACTTGCTCACACTTGCTAAACATCACTTCACACTTGCTCACACTTGCTAAACATCACTTCACACTTGCTAAACATTACTTCACACTTGCTCACACTTGCTAAACATCACTTCACACTTGCTCACACTTGCTAAACATCACTTCACACTTGCTAAACATCACTTCACACTTGCTCACACTTGCTAAACATCACTTCACACTTGCTCACACTTGCTAAACATCACTTCACACTTGCTCACACTTGCTAAACATCACTTCACACTTGCTCACACTTGCTAAACATCGCTTCACACTTGCTCACACTTGCTAAACATCACTTCACACTTGCTCACACTTGCCAAACATCACTTCACACTTGCTCACACTTGCTAAACATCACTTCACACTTGCTCACACTTGCTAAACATCACTTCACACTTGCTCACACTTGCTAAACATCACTTCACACTTGCTCACACTTGCTAAACATCACTTCACACTTGCTAAACATTACTTCACACTTGCTCACACTTGCTAAACATCACTTCACACTTGCTCACACTTGCTAAACATCACTTCACACTTGCTAAACATTACTTCACACTTGCTCACACTTGCTAAACATCACTTCACACTTGCTCACACTTGCTAAACATCACTTCACACTTGCTCACACTTGCTAAACATCACTTCACACTTGCTCACACTTGCTAAACATCACTTCACACTTGCTAAACATTACTTCACACTTGCTCACACTTGCTAAACATCACTTCACACTTGCTCACACTTGCTAAACATCACTTCACACTTGCTCACACTTGCTAAACATCACTTCACACTTGCTCACACTTGCTAAACATCACTTCACACTTGCTCACACTTGCTAAACATCACTTCACACTTGCTCACACTTGCTAAACATCACTTCACACTTGCTCACACTTGCTAAACATCACTTCACACTTGCTAAACATTACTTCACACTTGCTCACACTTGCTAAACATCACTTCACACTTGCTCACACTTGCTAAACATCACTTCACACTTGCTCACACTTGCTAAACATTACTTCACACTTGCTCACACTTGCTAAACATCACTTCACACTTGCTCACACTTGCTAAACATCACTTCACACTTGCTCACACTTGCTAAACATCACTTCACACTTGCTCACACTTGCTAAACATCACTTCACACTTGCTCACACTTGCCAAACATCACTTCACACTTGCTCACACTTGCTAAACGTCACTTCACACTTGCTCACATTTGCTAAACATCACTTCACACTTGCTCACACTTGCTAAACATCACTTCACACTTGCTCACACTTGCTAAACATCACTTCACACTTGCTCACACTTGCTAAACATCACTTCACACTTGCTCACACTTGCTAAACATCACTTCACACTTGCTAAACATCACTTCACACTTGCTCACACTTGCTAAACATCACTTCACACTTGCTCACACTTGCTAAACATCACTTCACACTTGCTCACACTTGCTAAACATCACTTCACACTTGCTCACACTTGCTAAACATCACTTCACACTTGCTCACACTTGCTAAACATCACTTCACACTTGCTCACACTTGCCAAACATCACTTCACACTTGCTCACACTTGCTAAACGTCACTTCACACTTGCTCACATTTGCTAAACATCACTTCACACTTGCTCACACTTGCTAAACATCACTTCACACTTGCTCACACTTGCTAAACATCACTTCACACTTGCTCACACTTGCTAAACATCACTTCACACTTGCTCACACTTGCTAAACATCACTTCACACTTGCTCACACTTGCTAAACATCACTTCACACTTGCTCACACTTGCTAAACATCACTTCACACTTGCTCACACTTGCTAAACATCACTTCACACTTGCTCACACTTGCTAAACATCACTTCACACTTGCTAAACATTACTTCACACTTGCTCACACTTGCTAAACATCACTTCACACTTGCTCACACTTGCTAAACATCACTTCACACTTGCTCACACTTGCTAAACATTACTTCACACTTGCTCACACTTGCTAAACATCACTTCACACTTGCTCACACTTGCTAAACATCACTTCACACTTGCTAAACATCACTTCACACTTGCTCACACTTGCTAAACATCACTTCACACTTGCTCACACTTGCTAAACATCACTTCACACTTGCTCACACTTGCTAAACATCACTTCACACTTGCTCACACTTGCTAAACATCACTTCACACTTGCTACACATTACTTCACACTTGCTCACACTTGCTAAACATCACTTCACACTTGCTCACACTTGCTAAACATCACTTCACACTTGCTCACACTTGCTAAACATCACTTCACACTTGCTCACACTTGCTAAACATCACTTCACACTTGCTCACACTTGCTAAACATCACTTCACACTTGCTCACACTTGCTAAACATCACTTCACACTTGCTCACACTTGCTAAACATCACTTCACACTTGCTACACATTACTTCACACTTGCTCACACTTGCTAAACATCACTTCACACTTGCTCACACTTGCTAAACATCACTTCACACTTGCTCACACTTGCTAAACATCACTTCACACTTGCTCACACTTGCTAAACATCACTTCACACTTGCTCACACTTGCTAAACATCACTTCACACTTGCTCACACTTGCTAAACATCACTTCACACTTGCTCACACTTGCTAAACATCACTTCACACTTGCTCACACTTGCTAAACATCACTTCACACTTGCTAAACATTACTTCACACTTGCTCACACTTGCTAAACATCACTTCACACTTGCTCACACTTGCTAAACATCACTGCACACTTGCTCACACTTGCTAAACATTACTTCACACTTGCTCACACTTGCTAAACATCACTTCACACTTGCTCACACTTGCTAAACATCACTTCACACTTGCTAAACATCACTTCACACTTGCTCACACTTGCTAAACATCACTTCACACTTGCTCACACTTGCTAAACATCACTTCACACTTGCTCACACTTGCTAAACATCACTTCACACTTGCTCACACTTGCTAAACATCACTTCACACTTGCTACACATTACTTCACACTTGCTCACACTTGCTAAACATCACTTCACACTTGCTCACACTTGCTAAACATCACTTCACACTTGCTCACACTTGCTAAACATCACTTCACACTTGCTCACACTTGCTAAACATCACTTCACACTTGCTCACACTTGCTAAACATCACTTCACACTTGCTCACACTTGCTAAAAATTACTTCACACTTGCTCACACTTGCTAAACATCACTTCACACTTGCTACACATTACTTCACACTTGCTCACACTTGCTAAACATCACTTCACACTTGCTCACACTTGCTAAACATCACTTCACACTTGCTCACACTTGCTAAACATCACTTCACACTTGCTCACACTTGCTAAACATCACTTCACACTTGCTCACACTTGCTAAACATCACTTCACACTTGCTCACACTTGCTAAACATCACTTCACACTTGCTCACACTTGCTAAACATCACTTCACACTTGCTCACACTTGCTAAACATCACTTCACACTTGCTAAACATTACTTCACACTTGCTCACACTTGCTAAACATCACTTCACACTTGCTCACACTTGCTAAACATCACTTCACACTTGCTCACACTTGCTAAACATTACTTCACACTTGCTCACACTTGCTAAACATCACTTCACACTTGCTCACACTTGCTAAACATCACTTCACACTTGCTCACACTTGCTAAACATCACTTCACACTTGCTCACACTTGCTAAACATCACTTCACACTTGCTCACACTTGCCAAACATCACTTCACACTTGCTCACACTTGCTAAACGTCACTTCACACTTGCTCACATTTGCTAAACATCACTTCACACTTGCTCACACTTGCTAAACATCACTTCACACTTGCTCACACTTGCTAAACATCACTTCACACTTGCTCACACTTGCTAAACATCACTTCACACTTGCTCACACTTGCTAAACATCACTTCACACTTGCTGAACATCACTTCACACTTGCTCACACTTGCTAAACATCACTTCACACTTGCTCACACTTGCTAAACATCACTTCACACTTGCTCACACTTGCTAAACATCACTTCACACTTGCTCACACTTGCTAAACATCACTTCACACTTGCTACACATTACTTCACACTTGCTCACACTTGCTAAACATCACTTCACACTTGCTCACACTTGCTAAACATCACTTCACACTTGCTCACACTTGCTAAACATCACTTCACACTTGCTCACACTTGCTAAACATCACTTCACACTTGCTCACACTTGCTAAACATCACTTCACACTTGCTCACACTTGCTAAAAATTACTTCACACTTGCTCACACTTGCTAAACATCACTTCACACTTGCTCACACTTGCTAAACATCACTTCACACTTGCTCACACTTGCTAAACATCACTTCACACTTGCTCACACTTGCTAAACATCACTTCACACTTGCTCACACTTGCTAAACATCACTTCACACTTGCTAAACATTACTTCACACTTGCTCACACTTGCTAAACATCACTTCACACTTGCTCACACTTGCTAAACATCACTTCACACTTGCTCACACTTGCTAAACATTACTTCACACTTGCTCACACTTGCTAAACATCACTTCACACTTGCTCACACTTGCTAAACATCACTTCACACTTGCTCACACTTGCTAAACATCACTTCACACTTGCTCACACTTGCTAAACATCACTTCACACTTGCTCACACTTGCCAAACATCACTTCACACTTGCTCACACTTGCTAAACGTCACTTCACACTTGCTCACATTTGCTAAACATCACTTCACACTTGCTCACACTTGCTAAACATCACTTCACACTTGCTCACACTTGCTAAACATCACTTCACACTTGCTCACACTTGCTAAACATCACTTCACACTTGCTCACACTTGCTAAACATCACTTCACACTTGCTAAACATCACTTCACACTTGCTCACACTTGCTAAACATCACTTCACACTTGCTCAGACTTGCTAAACATCACTTCACACTTGCTCACACTTGCTAAACATCACTTCACACTTGCTCACACTTGCTAAACATCACTTCACACTTGCTACACATTACTTCACACTTGCTCACACTTGCTAAACATCACTTCACACTTGCTCACACTTGCTAAACATCACTTCACACTTGCTCACACTTGCTAAACATCACTTCACACTTGCTCACACTTGCTAAACATCACTTCACACTTGCTCACACTTGCTAAACATCACTTCACACTTGCTCACACTTGCTAAACATCACTTCACACTTGCTAAACATTACTTCACACCTGCTCACACTTGCTAAACATCACTTCACACTTGCTCACACTTGCTAAACATCACTTCACACTTGCTCACACTTGCTAAACATTACTTCACACTTGCTCACACTTGCTAAACATCACTTCACACTTGCTAAACATTTCTTCACACTTGCTCACACTTGCTAAACATCACTTCACACTTGCTCACACTTGCTAAACATCACTTCACACTTGCTCACACTTGCTAAAAATTACTTCACACTTGCTCACACTTGCTAAACATCACTTCACACTTGCTTCACATCACTTCACACTTGCCCACACTTGCTAAACATCACTTCACACTTGCTCACACTTGCTAAACATTACTTCACACTTGCTCACACTTGCTAAACATCACTTCACACTTGCTCACACTTGCTAAACATCACTTCACACTTGCTCACACTTGCTAAACATTACTTCACACTTGCTCACACTTGCTAAACATCACTTCACACTTGCTAAACATTACTTCACACTTGCTCACACTTGCTAAACATCACTTCACACTTGCTCACACTTGCTAAACATCACTTCACACTTGCTCACACTTGCTAAACATTACTTCACACTTGCTCACACTTGCTAAACATCACTTCACACTTGCTCACACTTGCTAAACATCACTTCACACTTGCTCACACTTGCTAAACATCACTTCACACTTGCTCACACTTGCTAAACATCACTTCACACTTGCTCACACTTGCCAAACATCACTTCACACTTGCTCACACTTGCTAAACGTCACTTCACACTTGCTCACATTTGCTAAACATCACTTCACACTTGCTCACACTTGCTAAACATCACTTCACACTTGCTCACACTTGCTAAACATCACTTCACACTTGCTCACACTTGCTAAACATCACTTCACACTTGCTCACACTTGCTAAACATCACTTCACACTTGCTAAACATCACTTCACACTTGCTCACACTTGCTAAACATCACTTCACACTTGCTCACACTTGCTAAACATCACTTCACACTTGCTCACACTTGCTAAACATCACTTCACACTTGCTCACACTTGCTAAACATCACTTCACACTTGCTACACATTACTTCACACTTGCTCACACTTGCTAAACATCACTTCACACTTGCTCACACTTGCTAAACATCACTTCACACTTGCTCACACTTGCTAAACATCACTTCACACTTGCTCACACTTGCTAAACATCACTTCACACTTGCTCACACTTGCTAAACATCACTTCACACTTGCTCACACTTGCTAAACATCACTTCACACTTGCTAAACATTACTTCACACTTGCTCACACTTGCTAAACATCACTTCACACTTGCTCACACTTGCTAAACATCACTTCACACTTGCTCACACTTGCTAAACATTACTTCACACTTGCTCACACTTGCTAAACATCACTTCACACTTGCTAAACATTTCTTCACACTTGCTCACACTTGCTAAACATCACTTCACACTTGCTCACACTTGCTAAACATCACTTCACACTTGCTCACACTTGCTAAAAATTACTTCACACTTGCTCACACTTGCTAAACATCACTTCACACTTGCTTCACATCACTTCACACTTGCCCACACTTGCTAAACATCACTTCACACTTGCTCACACTTGCTAAACATCACTTCACACTTGCTCACACTTGCTAAACATCACTTAACACTTGCTCACACTTGCTAAACATCACTTCACACTTGCTCACACTTGCTAAACATCACTTCACACTTGCTCACACTTGCTAAACATCACTTCACACTTGCTCACACTTGCTAAACATCACTTCACACTTGCTCACACTTGCTAAACATCACTTCACACTTGCTAAACATTACTTCACACTTGCTCACACTTGCTAAACATCACTTCACACTTGCTCACACTTGCTAAACATCACTTCACACTTGCTCACACTTGCTAAACATTACTTCACACTTGCTCACACTTGCTAAACATCACTTCACACTTGCTCACACTTGCTAAACATCACTTCACACTTGCTCACACTTGCTAAACATCACTTCACACTTGCTCACACTTGCTAAACATCACTTCACACTTGCTCACACTTGCCAAACATCACTTCACACTTG
Organism: Eutreptiella sp. 'Long Island Sound 2002'; assembly: GCA_964036045.1. Classification (NCBI taxonomy): domain Eukaryota; phylum Euglenozoa; class Euglenophyceae; order Eutreptiales; family Eutreptiaceae; genus Eutreptiella; species Eutreptiella sp. 'Long Island Sound 2002'. The sequence continues at coordinate 109,704,079 of OZ038383.1, forward strand.
CTCACACTTGCTAAACGTCACTTCACACTTGCTCACATTTGCTAAACATCACTTCACACTTGCTCACACTTGCTAAACATCACTTCACACTTGCTCACACTTGCTAAACATCACTTCACACTTGCTCACACTTGCTAAACATCACTTCACACTTGCTCACACTTGCTAAACATCACTTCACACTTGCTCACACTTGCTAAACATCACTTCACACTTGCTCACACTTGCTAAACATCACTTCACACTTGCTCACACTTGCTAAACATCACTTCACACTTGCTAAACATTACTTCACACTTGCTCACACTTGCTAAACATCACTTCACACTTGCTCACACTTGCTAAACATCACTTCACACTTGCTCACACTTGCTAAACATTACTTCACACTTGCTCACACTTGCTAAACATCACTTCACACTTGCTCACACTTGCTAAACATCACTTCACACTTGCTAAACATCACTTCACACTTGCTCACACTTGCTAAACATCACTTCACACTTGCTCACACTTGCTAAACATCACTTCACACTTGCTCACACTTGCTAAACATCACTTCACACTTGCTCACACTTGCTAAACATCACTTCACACTTGCTACACATTACTTCACACTTGCTCACACTTGCTAAACATCACTTCACACTTGCTCACACTTGCTAAACATCACTTCACACTTGCTCACACTTGCTAAACATCACTTCACACTTGCTCACACTTGCTAAACATCACTTCACACTTGCTCACACTTGCTAAACATCACTTCACACTTGCTCACACTTGCTAAACATCACTTCACACTTGCTCACACTTGCTAAACATCACTTCACACTTGCTCACACTTGCTAAACATCACTTCACACTTGCTAAACATTACTTCACACTTGCTCACACTTGCTAAACATCACTTCACACTTGCTCACACTTGCTAAACATCACTTCACACTTGCTCACACTTGCTAAACATTACTTCACACTTGCTCACACTTGCTAAACATCACTTCACACTTGCTAAACATTACTTCACACTTGCTCACACTTGCTAAACATCACTTCACACTTGCTCGCACTTGCTAAACATCACTTCACACTTGCTCACACTTGCTAAAAATTACTTCACACTTGCTCACACTTGCTAAACATCACTTCACACTTGCTACACATTACTTCACACTTGCTCACACTTGCTAAACATCACTTCACACTTGCTCACACTTGCTAAACATCACTTCACACTTGCTCACACTTGCTAAACATCACTTCACACTTGCTCACACTTGCTAAACATCACTTCACACTTGCTCACACTTGCTAAACATCACTTCACACTTGCTCACACTTGCTAAACATCACTTCACACTTGCTCACACTTGCTAAACATCACTTCACACTTGCTCACACTTGCTAAACATCACTTCACACTTGCTAAACATTACTTCACACTTGCTCACACTTGCTAAACATCACTTCACACTTGCTCACACTTGCTAAACATCACTTCACACTTGCTCACACTTGCTAAACATTACTTCACACTTGCTCACACTTGCTAAACATCACTTCACACTTGCTCACACTTGCTAAACATCACTTCACACTTGCTCACACTTGCTAAACATCACTTCACACTTGCTCACACTTGCTAAACATCACTTCACACTTGCTCACACTTGCCAAACATCACTTCACACTTGCTCACACTTGCT